>JALMQS010000816.1:1106508-1386763 GCA_024734495.1 Forficula auricularia
GGGGGTTATTACGTATTGCTAAATGTGACATGGGGGCCGGTGATCTTAAAAATTATGATGTCACAAAACTCAAATTAAAAAATTTTCAAATATATTTTTTAGATTTCAGACTATTATTATTATTATTATTCCAACGGGAAAATGTTGGCAAAATAAATCTAGCCGGAAAATTGTAAGCAAGCAATTTTTAGTAAAGGTCATAGTGTGACGTCACAATACAGGGGGGCTCAATGAAAATGTGACAGAATATGACACAGGGGGTGCGGTCTAAGAATCTTGAAATTCGGGTGACGTAATTTATGGATGGCCCCTTATTATGCTTTGGTGATTGAGTTGTTAATTAAAAAAGAAGATTTGGCTGGGAACACTTTGATTATGCATTTTTAATGAGATATCTCATCACAATGAAAAAAGTTTCTTTTTCAAGTGTTGCATTCCTCTGATTGACTCGAATGTCTCGAAACTAGAGTTTTGGTATTACCTACGAGATGTGTCAGCCAACTCACAAACCAAGATATTTTTAAATCCCATTCAACAACCCTTTCGAAAATTAAAAAAAAAAACATGGCGCGGGGAATAGGTTCATCATGTAACGCTTTGTTATATTGAAGTTTCGAAGTGTCTAATCAGATTCTTGAATATTGCAGTTTCCTACTTGGTTAGGGAGCTATACAAAATTCTCGGGAATGTCTTTTGTTCTCAGTCAATCAAAGAACTCCAGCAATATCTCGAAAATGACTCCCAAAATTTGTGTAGAAACGTGGTTCATTCCGATAGTTGATACAAAAAGAAGTTATACACATCTTTAACTAAAGAATGGGAAGTGGATGAAATTTCTAGGGACTGTGTCCAAATCAAAGGTATGTACCTTAGTATATAGGTCTTGAATAACTGAATGAGTAGTAGATCGCGGGAAAGAAGATGACAAGAAGTGGATTCCGTTCACTATAGATCATAAGGATAAACTAATGTAAATGCGTTAGATGGATTTGTTTTCTATAATATTAATTCAAGAAGGTTTTAAACCAAAAAGTTATAGTTCAGAGTATATCCCTACATCGTGAAAATAAGGTTCATGTGGATCTTGAAAGTTTGAAGGTTAAATGTCGCCGGAAAGACGGACGCCGGAAAAGATTTCTTAGACTAGTAGTCATAAGAATTAACGAGTTGGGAAATGTGTTTGTCGGGTAAGATCTAATTTAACTACAAAAGGGGGATTTCGCTTCAATGAGCCTTTAGGAGAAATTATTGATTTTATGTCCTCAAAACAAACGCCATTTGAGTAAAAACGAACTCAATTTCAAAGACAAATTAAAACCAACCGTTTCAAATCATCATTTGAAAATCCCGCGTTGGTCATTCCCAAAATTGCAAAGATTTAATAAATAATTATATACAAATTTATAATTATTTGTAAGAGTAAAGACTTGCCCTGAATTAAGGTAAAATTAATATAACATTTTTATTAATTTTCAACTTGACTTACGTAGTCACCTCCCACATCCGATTTACCAAACTTCCTAGCCAAGTGTTTCCTTCTTCATTCGACTGTCATCAGACAAACTCATTTTTTAAGTATAAAAATACAATATTTTTATAATTCAATTGCTTATCAAAGCAATATTCAAATTCATCAGAAGCATTCAAATTAATATTACATCATCGTAATATCCTCAGGTAAATGGTTAATTGCTTTTATTCTTTTGTTTTAATTATATCAATAACGGAGTCGCCATGCAATCCTTGTTCAAAATGTTCTAATTCATTTTCTATCCTCAGGTCAACTCAGGTTTTATGTTACATTAAAAGCTATATAAGTAACTTTTAAACCACAACAAACACACACCTCTGAATCATCAGATCATAAAGCAGCTTGATTAAACCCACAACCTCACATATTATCCTGGACAGCATACAGACGCCAAGGAGCCATCTTTGGACCGGTTCATATCTCCAAGAAAATATATTTCCACCAATTTGTATTTATAAATTCATTAGCAGACTTTACAACTCTGCTAATAGAATATAATCAGGTTTTCTCATATTGTATTATAATCCCATTTTATATAACACTTTTTTATATCTAATTTAATTTTAAACTGTTAATATTTTATATGCATTTCCATCCTTGTTAATTAAAAACTCTTTGCAACCAAACCTTTTGTAATTATTTGGGTACACCTTCTTACCACACACACACATTGAATCAGCAACGTGCTACAAACCACTGGGTTTTGATATATCCCCGTCGAAGTCTCATTCGTTTGCTAGGTCAAGCATCTCTCAGAGCTTCCGAAACACAACTGTTGAAGCCTAAATATGATTAGTGGGCCGTGGCATGACAAAGGTTGGGAAGCACTGATCTAGATACGTACCATATATTACACAAATAGTAATATAGAGTTCACTTTGTTTTATTTCGATTTAATTAAAATAACTAATAGTAATTGTTTGAGTGTATTTAATATACCTACTTCCGAATATGAATTTATTTATTAATGATAAGTAGTAATTTAGTCTGTCTCTCGATAATGGATTTTTCTTCTTTTCAAATCCGGATTTGATTTTTCATTTCGTTATCGTAATTGAATTGACTCGTATTATAATAAATAATGAATGGATTCAATTAGGGCTTGCGAGCAAATCATACTCGACTCGACTCGTAGGCGGCAAATCCTCTTCAATGTGATTGGACTTGGTCGCTGAAATGATGTATAAATAATAAATCCTCGTCCAGTTATTTGCGGTCCTCTGGCTAGAAATCAAAGAAAGATTGCGATCGTGAAACAAGGGGCAGCCGAGGCTTACGAGAAGTCCGGCCCGGCTCCCGAGGGACCAGATGGTCCAAGAGGCCTTTGATGTTGATTGACCCTCCCCATTTATCCTGGATATCGACCTCTGGTCAATCCCATCGCCAAGAACGTCTTACGGACAGCAAATCTACCAAGGGCGATTTCTCAGTGCAAAGGGTTCGATTGATTCCAGACAGACAATCAAATTTCATTCTGGGCTATTGACTCAAGATAAAAAATATCTATATATATATATATAGCCATACTCGTATAAAAAATTTTCAAAAATAAAAATAAACTCAATGTAGGTAAAAAATTGATTGAAAAAGATTATTTCGATTTTATTATAAAAAAATTATTGAACCTGGCAAGATTCGATCCTGACCAGAAGCCTATGTAGCAACCCTATTCTACTATATAATAAAATAATAGTTAAATGATTAATTATTAATTAAAGCTCGCAATATTAATTGAAGCTTTCAAAAATTAAAACGTGATCCTATTTTTGTCCCTCTACCAGACTTTGTAGCTCGTAATCTAAATAAAATACAAACTGAAAATTACAATTTATATATATTTTTTATTATTATTATTTATTTACATATAATATACATTTTCGCTGAAATTAAAAATTGTATGAACATTTTAATCAAATTATTATTTTAAGAAGGGTTGCATTTTGAGGTAGATAAGAATGATGTAAAATGCATTCTCTTTGCTGATGACCTCAAGCTTTTTCCGTGAGGTTGGAAATTCTCAAGACGCTGTGATACTACAAAAATAATTTTTTAGAGTTAATCAACTGGTCTGATAAAAATGGCCTCAAGATAAATTTCAACAAATGTTTTTCCATGCCCAGAAAAATATGCTTTGAAACGAATTTCCTCGTCGATAAATACAATAAGAAATATTAATAATTAATTAAGGCGCTAATGGCTAATGGCCCCCAGCAAGTCGATGCGCTCCTTAATAAAAAAAAAAAAAAAATTAATTTTTTTTCTATAATATTTAGGTATAGTTCTTTTTTACGAAAACAATCGAAACGTTTCGAGGTAAATTCTTCCTTTATCAATGGGCATTTGGAAAAATAGCAGCTTTAAGAAGGAATTATAAACAAGTAAATATATTTTGAAAATAGACAATGATAGAGGTTGTCTTGGAGATGAAATTAGCTTGAATAAAAATTAAAAATATAATTATTCACGAAAAATATTTTTTTCTCTAGAAATTTCTGATAAATTTTAGAAAAACAGTCCATTTCGACCTTATGTTAATTATTTTTTGTTGTTTAACATTTCAATGATTTCTAAAATTAATTAAAGGAGACAATAAAAGAGTTTGTCTTCTGCTGGAATAAAATTTGTTTAATTTATTTATAACGAGACTATAGTTTCGAGGGAATTGTCCTCTTCATCAGTCTATTACAATTAATTTATAAAAATTCCTGTTACTCTCGGCAAAAGAATCTTTAAATTTAATCTAAAATTAATATTTTTTCTAAATTCCCTTCTTTTATCTAAAATTTTGGAATTTTAATTGTTAAATTGTGTCCCAAGTTAGTTGAATGGTACATTTGGAACTTTCGGTTCTAATCGAAACGAAATTCTAGATTTTAAATACTGTTTTATCTGTCCTATATTAGTTATTTTCTGTCACAAACTAAGCAACCAATTTTGTAAACGAAATTAGTCAGAAAGGATATCTTTATTTTAATTTTGAAAAAAGAAATGAGAGTCAATTTCTTATATCTTATTAATTAATTTCAACTCTATTTCTCATCATTAATACAAACCATTTTTATTCTTCAAAAAATTATTTTTTTCCAACTTTCTATTTAAATTGAAATGGTTGTTCGTCAATTTTTAAAGGGATGACTTCAAAGCAGATTCGAGTAAAAAGTAAATGAAGGTCCATTTAATGGACCCTTCATGTTGTTTGTAATAATAATTATTATTGAGGCCGGGAGTGAGAGACAGAGAAAAGGGTCTGCGGGTGTTCTTTCCCCAACCTGTATTAAAGGTTTTCGTATATACAGTATAGGTCTGTGTAAGGTTTTATTTCTCGAGGGATACTGTCCAAAGGGGGCGTTTTGAACCCCCCCTCTAACCATGAAATTGGGGAGGCAGGGATAATGGCATAAAGCGAGCAATAAACGGACATCTCACAGGCAAAGGGCTTCCAGTAAAAACACACACACATACACACATATTCATTCATACAATAATACATCTGTACACCTCGTCTTATTTGCATAAATACGCAGCGTTAGGATTGAAACAGAGATATTTGTAACTATAACGTCAACAATATTTATTTTCTATTTTCTTCTCGTTTTCAATTTATGATGATTACAATGGTGAATATTTTCTTCATACCTAGTTATGTTGTAGAAAACTGTTTACTTTCAGTGTCTTGGAATGCTTGATGAGAGGTCTTGAATTATTATTGTCTGAAATGAAAATTTGCTAGTCAAAGATTTTTTTTAAAGTTATATTGATACAAGAAGAAGTTGCACCAAAAAGGTACAACCTCTATAGTCCGCGATGGACCCTTGCATCGTGAAAATAAGAAGAGATTTAGGGATTGGGTCGGAGTCGAAGATATCTGTGGATGCGGGTCTTGAAAGACTGAAGGTTATATGTTGCTGGAATGACGGTCAGGGGATAAAAGTTTCAGTCTCTAGAAATCATGGGGATAAAAAGAGTGCAAATGCGTTTGTTCTGTTAGTATCTAATTTAAGCGCCTAAGAGCGTTGAACCTTGTAAAATCGTGTGATTGAAATTTAATATAGAGACATTTTAAATGAACATTATATTTTTTACCATAAAAGTTCAAATAATTACGAAATTTCAAGTATTTATTGGCCTCATTTCTCAAATAGAGTAATGCTCATTGCTCAACTATATGATTTACTAGTGTATTGAATAAAATCGAACATGGCTTGAGAGGTTTTTTTTATTTCAAAAGTTCATTTCTGGAACTTATTTTCAATCATAGATGCCTACTAAATGCTCGGTATAATGCCAGGGAGGCAGGCGAAGTCGTCTACTTTTGGTTTCATTCAGAAATTTTCAAAAAAAAAAATTTTGGAGTAAAGTTATTTTCAACCATGATTTTTTTATCTGGATTCAAATATCCACGATAATGAAAAGTCGTAGAAACTTTGTTCTTGTGTTAAAATGTTTGTATTTTCAATGAAGATAACTGATTAAATTTTGGACTTTCTAGCTCTAGTTCTTTCAGTTAAAAAACTTCAAACAGCGTACAGAGTTTTGAGAAAACAAAGTTTCACTTTTTCTTCCAATTAAATATTTTGGGCTGTGAAGATTGCTGATGTATATTTTTGAGGGCATATTCGGAAATAAAAGGTGAACACCTACCTTGACTTGAGTAATTTCCCAAGATAATGAAAAAATGGGACGGGTTCTTTATAGAGAAGTGAAAGATTCTGCATGGGATAGAGTCTTAAGACTCTATTTTCCATGACGATGATGAAGACCTTAGAATTTCATTTGATCAGATGGTGATATATGGACATTTGATAGCTCTGAGTCGGTTTAACAATTTTTTTTTAATTTGCCTACACAATAGTATTATACGTAGTTACTATATACATTCCATTAACCAAATTAATGATAAAAATCCGCCCCTGACTCGGAAATGACTAGCACCTGTGGACATTATACTACAAACATTCTTTACAGAAATGAGAGATTAGAATAAAAGTATATTCTATTCTTTCTATCATAATTCTCTTACCCATCGTATGGACGTCCCCGCTCTTACCCATTTTCTTATTAGACGCTATCACGTCATGTGCTCCCTTGCAATAAAGTCATTAATTCTTCCAAGAGCTTGCTCCGAGCAATTTCAAACACCAAAACTCTCTATTAGAGAAGTGCTGAACCAGTTTATCGATAAATATTTTTGTTCCCTTATTTTCTAATAGCTGGAACTTCTCCTATGCCTCATGTCTCTTTCAAAAATCTTAGAATCTTCAGTCCTTCAAGACCATTAAGAGTGCATAAGCAACTTCGTCTCTAACTTTTCCTAGGACACTTTCTTCATAAGAAAAAACAATGAGATTGTCCTCTCATTGATTTCTCTTAATTAATCAACAGGTCTGCTACTCTCGGCAAAACAAAATCTTTTCAATTATACTTTCTTCGTTTCAAATTCCTAGGTCTATCATGGCTTATAGGTGTTGTCAAGGTACTAGTCTGAAAAAAAAAACGATTAATTTTCAGATTTTCATTTTAAAAATATAATTTAATCTAATTTTAATGTTTCACTAATCGTATCTTTAATTAAATGTTTTGAAATGAAATCGTAGAGAGTTGGACAAAAATCAAATTAAAAACAGAGTTTTATCATTTAATTTGCGGAACGTTTCTTCAATTTATTTCTTCGTTCTTCAGTGCCTCATTGGCCAACTCAATTGCCTGATTGCCTTGAAACTATGAGGAAAAAACACATGAATCAATTTAATTGGAAGTAATGGAAGGCAGCCCGGGGTAGTGAGGAAAGAAAAAATTTAATACATATCCAAATAAGGAGTAATTTATTGAAGTCCTTCCTCCTCTTTCCTTTCAAACCGACGTTTTCGAGGATTCTTCCCTCCTTCTTCAGGGTTTTCAAGGGGTCAATGAAGGAAACAAATAAAATGCTTCCTTCCTCTCTCCACATCAGTGTTTAATCCTCCGAAACGTCGGTTTGAAAGGAATCCAATAAATTATTGGATATATGTTAATTTTTTTCTTTCCTCCCAACCCCTGGGCTGCCTTCCATTACTTTCAATTAAAAGTTCTGCCAGTCCGTCTCTCTCCAGAGAAAATGTCATGCACATGAATCAATTCTTTCCTTTCAAAATATATTAATACCTAGTTGAAGGGCCAGGGGATAAACGCGAAATGCTCACTTTTTGTCAAAAATGTGATTCTCATGTCATTTAGAAGCATTTGAAGGAAACTATTCACTTTAGAAATTTAATGGTTATATTAAGCTTTAAATGACGGAAAAGGTTTTGCTATACTGAGAAAGGGGAGCAATTTCAACAGTAAAAAAATGTTTTTACAGAATTGTTTTAGTTGGCAATTGTCTTGATTCCCTGTACCCGTCAGTTAACAATAAAAGATAAAATCAAAAATCAAAAAAACAATCAATACAATCCTAAACTATTATTATCATTTCCGTCCATAATTTGTATTAATTTGAAAGTTTATAATTGGAAAATAAGGACAAGTTCTTTATCTGTGACTTTTTTATTTATCAGTCCATATTTCGTCGACTTTGCCGACTTCTTTAGTGCTTCAAATAGTCATGCCACACATTCGTCTAAATTTTCATGTTATCTTCGTTACCATTGAAGACTATCAGAAGCACAAATTTCAAAAAATATTAGGCACATTTACATGAACAATTTTTTTTCTTTTTATATTAACAATTACATTAGAGATAAAACAGAACTAACATAAATAGAATGAGGCAACACTGTTTTTAAAACCAGAATAGAATATTTTTTCTTTTGATCCTTACATAAAGAAATCTCAAATTTATTATAAATCTGCTTCATTCTATTTATGTTAGTTCTCTTTTATATCTAATGTAATTGTTAATATAAAAAGAAAAAATGTTTATGTGAATGTGCCAAAATAGTTTTTGAAATTTATGTTTCAGATGGTCTTCAATGGCAACGAAGATAACAAGAAAATTTAGACGAATGTGTGGCCTGGCTATTTGAAGCCCTGAAGAAGTCGCCAAAGTCAACGAAACGTTTGCAGATAAATAAAAAAGTCACACATAAGAACTTGTCCTTATTTTCCTATTATAAACTTTCAAAAAAACAATCCTAACTCTCCTTGATTAAATTTTGATTTTTAATTTTATCTTTTATTGTTAACTGAAGGGTACAGGGAATAAAAACAATTGTCATCTTCTGGATGACCGGAATTAATAATAAACCTTCTATATAAAAATAAAATCAATCTATTTTTAAAATATCTTACACTTGTATTGGTATTGTTTTTCAGGCCTTGACAATGGTCTCCTAGTAGACCGAAACGAAATAGCCATGGTGGTCGGACAATAATACATATTTCCGCATAAAGATAGAATTGAATCTTCTTTATTTAAAAAAAGCCTAATTTCCTCTTACTTTGGCAAGTAAACTCTCTTAAAATACCTATATATTAATAACATTAGTAATTACCAAATTCCTAGTTTTTTCTAGATTCTTAGAACATATTTTAAATAATGATTTAACATTGTAAGTGAAATAAATTTCAAAAGAAATCAGTATAAATTGTCATCTACTAAATCCGAGCTGCCATTAATAATTTTTATTACATGTCAGAAGAATTGTATTCACCCATTCGGAAATTATGATAAAAGTTATCACGAAATTTCCTCTGGAGAGAGACGGACTGGTAGAAATTTTAACTGAAAGTAATGGAAGGCAGTCCAATGGAGTAGTGAAGAAAGAAAAAATTAACACATTTCCAAATAAGGTATAATTTATTGGATTCTTTCCTCCTTTCCTTTCAAACCGACGTTTCAGAGGATTTTCCCTCCTTCTTCAGGATTTCCTTCAATAACCCTATGAAACCCTGAAGAAGGAGGGAAGAATCCTCTGAAACGAAAGGAGGAAAGAATCCAATAAATTATACCTTATTTGGATATGTGTTAATTTTTTGTTTCTTCACTACCCCTGGGCTGTCTTTCATTACTTTCAGTTAAAATTTCTACCAATCCGTCCCTCTCCAGAGAAAATTTCGTGGAAACTTTTATCATAATTTCCAAATGGGTGAATACAATCCTTCTGACATGTAATAAAATTGATTGAATTACTTTCGGTTATGATAAAAGTTATCTACGACTGTTGGTATTTAGTAGTCTTGTGATTTCTTTAAAACTTTTAAGATTCTTAGTATTGGCAATTTGAACATTTATATGAAATAAATAGTGATGAGCAAAGCAAGACCAAGACAGATCACTAATTAATATAGGCAGAGGGTGTGTTTGTAAAGTCTTCTATAGAGTGTTTAGAAAGTGATGATCACTTTTAAGAAAAATATTATTATTATTTTGATTTTGAGTATTAATATTTGTGATACAAAGCAAGACCAAGAACAAGACTGCAAGACCAAGACAAATTCTGCTCATCACTAATTAATATAGGCAGAGGGTGTGTTTGTAAAGTCTTCTATAGGGTGTTTAGAAAGTCCTGATCACTTTTAAGAAAAATATTATTATTATTTTGATTTTGAGTATTAATAATTGTGATGAGCAAAGCAAGACCAAGAACAAGACTGCAAGACCAAGACAAATTCTGCTCATCACTAATTAATATAGGCAGAGGGTGTGTTTGTAAAGTCTTCTATAGGGTGTTTAGAAAGTGCTGATCACTTTTAAGAAAAATATTATTATTATTTTGATTTTGAGTATTAATATTTGTGATGAGCAAAGCAAGACCAAGAACAAGACTGCAAGACCAAGACAAATTCTGTTAATCACTAATTAATATAGGCAGAGGGTGTGTTTGTAGTATTCTATAGGATGTTTAGAAAGTCCTGATCACTTTTAAGAAAAATATTATTATTATTTTGATTTTGAGTATTAATATTTGTGATGAGCAAAGCAAGACCAAGAACAAGACTGCAAGACCAAGACAAATTCTGCTCATCACTAATTAATATAGGCAGAGGGTGTGTTTGTAAAGTCTTCTATAGGGTGTTTAGAAAGTCCTGATCACTTTTAAGAAAAATATTATTATTATTTTGTTTTTGAGTATTAATATTAGTGATGAGCAAAGCAAGACCAAGACTGCAAGACCAAGACCAATTCTGCTCATCACTAGAAATAAATTGATCTATATAACTAATTATATTAAATTCAGATTTATTCTTTACCTTATTCCAAATGTTGGTGGTTATTATTTCTGATATTTTTACGGATTTATTTATTAAAAATATTTTAGTTTTTGTCAGCATTTACAGACTGGAACGGCATTGATTCCAGGATTACGTTCCCGAAAGCACTTAACAAGTGACACTCATTCATAGAATCTATAGAAATAGTAAATCAGTACAATATTTTAAAACGATGATGGATATACATTTTTTTTCATCAAATGGGTTATCTAATTAAACAGTCTAGCACATGATTTATGAATTGCAGCGATTTGGACAGCTGTCAAAACGTTTTGGATCCCGCTGACGAGAGGGTATATGGTATTCTACAATTTTTAAAATTATTTTTTTTAGATCGAAAATTCTATTATTTTTGCAATCTGTCAATAGAATAAATGGAAAATTTGATATGGTTATTTTTTTCAACATTTCATTAAATACATTCAAACCCCTTCTTATATCTATAGTTAGTATGTAAAATACTTGATTCTATTTTATAAAAAAAAACATTCTAAATTGAAATATTGAATTGATAAGGCATTTCAGGAAAATGTTCACCTTTTTATCAAAACGCTTTTTTCATTTCCTTATGCCGTTTTCTCTTGGATTAGAGTGCGCACTGAGAGAGGGTGGCCTTACTGCAACAAAGTGCGCATTAAATCGCACAAGAGATATGCTATTATTGAGTAGATATCTAGAATAAATCGAATATCTGGCTATATATTTAAATAATATTTATCATTAATAAAATAAAAATAAAATTTCTTGTTAAGGTTCAGGTTGATTATTTCAGATTCCACTGGAAACAATCTCCCAGATTAGGAACAAACAAATTTTTTTAATAACATTAAAATAGACTAATATTTTCCCCAAACTTCTAATTTCATTGATTAATTATTGAAAAAATAAATTGACACGTTCTGATGTGATTGACTTTACCATAGGCTTCTGGTTGATCGAATAACCCTGAAAATGTGTGACAGCCTATCCATGTTGAGCGTCTCTGTCGCATCTGACCTGTCTTGGAATGAACACATCTCCTCTGTGGCTAAATCTGCAGCAAGGAAGATTGGCTACTTATCCAGGTCCAAGCGATTTTACAAACCCCCACAACTTCTCACCATCTACAAGGCCCAAATCCGCCCCTGTCTCGAATACGGGCGGCTCTCATCTATGGAGAGGAGCCTCAAAATATTCTCTTGCTACCCTGGATGCAATTCAGAAACGAGCCGTCAGGCTAATTGACGATTCTACCCACACCGACTCCCTCGACTCGCTAGCTCATCGAAGAAATGTCTCTGCCCTTTCCCTTTTCTATAGATATTATCACGGCAGGTGCTCTGATGAGATAAAATCAATAATTCCCCCAAAGCATGCTTTGTACGTAGCAAGCGTTTTGCCGACTCCCAACACTCTTTCGTGTTCAAATTAGAAAAGTGCCGGACCACTTCATTCGCCAATACATATATCCCCATGACTTCAAGGAACTGGAACTCTCTCCCAGCCTCCATCTTTCCCAGCACTTATAATCTTCAAACCTTCAAAACCGGAGTGCATAGACACCTACGTCTACATCCTCTCACTTAATCAACTTTCCCTTCTCTTCGGTAATGCAAGGGTCTTTCGAGATCCATAGGAGCTGCATCTTTACTGGTGCACCCTTTCTTGCATTCGATTGCATTAAAAAAAAAAGAAGGTATGTTGGTAGTAATAAGATAAGTTGATCCTGCAAGTTTCAGATCTTTATCTACTTTGATAAATCGAAAAAAAAAACTGAAAATCAGAAAATAATTTTTTCTCAAAAATGGCTTGACCAATTTGAATGAAATTTGGTCACATTTAGCTATATAAAGGCTATAATCGAGAAAAATAACAACTCATAATCTTCATAATAACCGTTTGAAACTGGCGAATATTTTCGAAATCATTTTTTACTCTATATGATAACATTTTCGTAAAATTTTGAAATTAATTTTTTTAAATATATTTTTCGATGTAGAATAACCTCTCAAATTCACAAATTGATTTTTTTTTATGTAAAAACCGATTTATTTTAATGTTTTTACCTTTTAAAACAATAGAAACGAACATTTCAATAGTTTATAATGAATTTTTGAATATTAAGGTATTTTAATAAAAAAAATTGTTTCCATATTATTGTGTTGAATATTTTATGTTATCTCCACTTATAAAGTAATCGAATAAGCTACGTTTCTGTTGTTTCAAGCGTAAAAATATTGAAGTAAATCGGTTTTTACATCAAAAAATCAGTTTTTTATTATTTTGAATATTCCAAACCTTTTCGATCAATTTGTGGATTTGAGAGGTTATTCTACATCAAAAAAGATATTAAAAAAATTAGTTTCAAAATTGTACGAAAACGTTATCAAAGAGAAAAAATTTTTTCCAAAAAAATCGCCTGTTTCCAACTGTTATTATAAAGTTTATGAGTTGTTATTTTTCCCAATTAGACTTTATATAGAGCTCTATAATGTGACCAGATTTCATTCAAATCGGTCAAGCCGTTTTTGAGAAAAAAATTATTTTCTGATTTTTAGTTTTTTTTTTCGATTTATTCAAAAATAAAAGTAGATAAAGATCTGAAACTTGCAGGATCAACGTATCTTATTACTTACTACCAAAATACCTTCAACCTTAAATGATGATCCAGATATTCTTCTGGGGCCGATTCACTATGCTTATCGTCCTATGGCCTCTAAGATTTTCTTATAGGACAGGCTGTTTCATTGTGGAAGATGGTCGATTTCCATCTAAGGGACAGTGGAGCTTAAGTCATAAGATGTAATTTCTGACTCACTCACTCACACAAAGCAGTTTCCGTTTGGGGCGTAGGTCCCAAAATATATTTTTTTAAAATGTAATGTTAAAATTGAAAAATAACGAAAATGATGCCGTATTCGATGAAATTTGCAAAAAAAATAGCAAAAATTAAAATAAAATTTCAAAAAATGAAGGGTACTTTTTGGACAGCATCCCCTGGTTGAAAAGTCACCAACTGCTACTGGTACCTACACTTTTTCCAAAAACAAAATTTTGTTATCGTTCAAAGGGAAACATTTAATTGATTTCTCTCCCTATCTAGGGTATCAATATTCAAGATTGTTGGCCAAGAGGCCATTAACTCCGTTAGTTTTCCAATGGAACGGCTTTTCTTCTGTTAGTCAGATAGAAATGGTCCATTAATATTAAGGCGTTGGTTGATGGCTCTTGGTGACTTATTCCAAGCCTCTTTCCATTTGTTATTGGCTGCAAAACGCGAACTGATCGCAAACTTTTATCGTCCCGCTTGGTTTATTAATGATGAATCGTCATGAAGTTCGATCATAATTTATGAGCATTATTGGAGAAAAAACACACATTCTTCACATCATGCACTATGCAATGACAAATATATTATATCTTTTTTAACTAATTTAATATGAAATATTTTTATATTTTACGTTACTTAACCCATCTCGAATTTTTATTTAATTTTTTTGATGAAATTTATATTCTAAGATCCCGACTTAGATCGACCTTCACCTATCGAGTTTCATAATGAAATTAATTTTTTAATAATATAATGTATTAATAAACAAAACTAGATAGGGTCAACATCCAATTTCGCTGCATAGCTATTTTTAATAAAAAATTAAATTTAATAAATAAATAAATAAATAATAAATAAAGAAAACTATAACTACAAAAAACTAATTTGAAGTTACCTGTTGATAACTCTGTCTACCTGGACTTATGCAGGGAAAAAAGATGGCGACCCAACTTTGGCATTTTAGATACATATTTTACTCTCGATTGGTAATATATTTATCCGGAAACTCAATAATGACATTTATGTAATAAAATTAACAACTTTAATTTTTTTTATTAAAAATACCTATGCAAGGAAATTGGATGTAGACCCTATGAAGTTTTGTTTATTAATACATTATATTATCAAAATATTAATTTCATTAGGAAACTCGATAGATGAAGTCAACAACCTAAGTCGGGATCTTATACTATTATTTTAATTGTTAAAAAATAATTACTTTCAATGCTTAACTCTCCATATTATGTAATTCACTTAGTCATATTTATATTTTAAATAAATGTATGAATAGGAATGTTTAATTATTCTTTAAAGGATTACCTGTCCCGAAACGGAAAATATAACATATTCCTTAGGAAAATAATCTAAACTTTAATATTAGATTTTCTTAAAAAATAATACAAAAAATGTATCTTGAAGAACAAATTATTTTTTCTTTATCCAAATATTAATTGCTTCTTTTATTTGCTAAGCCCTTTTAAATTGCTGATGTTTTTACTAAAACATTGGACTTGTTTGCTGTGCAAATGCATGTCTATCTAGTACCTTTGGGGGCATCTTAATGGCGCCTGTTTATTTTTTCGACGAACTCTTGCCCCATCGGGGAGGGGGCGCGGGCCCCCGGCGCCCTCAAGGCCCCCAGGGGGCTGGCAACTCGCTTTTAATGGGGGCTATTAACAGTGAAGCTTGTAAAAACAGCCTCCGAAGCAATTGAAGGGCGCCCACCCTTAACACTTCATTTATTTTAAATAAATTCTATATAAACTAGGAAAAAAATATTGGACTAAGGGCAAATAAAAGCAAGTTAGAATTACCTCAAGCAACATTAACAATTTAATATTTTCATTCCTCAGTAGGTTATTCTTTTATTTAAGAAGTGATAAACATAAGCTAAAGGACAAAAATAAACAAGGAAACGTGAATTAAACAGAATTCAACTCAAATTAAATTTAAAATTTTTAAAATTATAAAAATCCATTGGACATTATCTAACTACATATCTATAGAAAAAATTATTTTTTAAATATTATTTTTTGATTTTTTTTCCCATGGCCTTTGGAATAATTCCCATTTAGATAAATCATAAATAAAGTAATTTTTATATATTCATATTATGTATGTGTTTATGTATAAGTTTGTGAGTATAAATTGTTGTAGGGCCCAGATTATAGCCAGTCCAGCTTTTGCGATGGGTTTGGTTTGAGCCCGGGCTTGTTGATTCGTAGTCAAAAACTCTTAACCACTCAGTAAACCTGATCTCATTTTTTTGAACTTGTTAAATAACAATAAATAAAAAATAATAATAAGGTAGTATCCCTAAATTAACTTAACACTCTGTAGGCTGCCTATAAACAGGGGTTAGGGAGAATGGATTGATTTAATAAAGTACCAGAGATGCATTTTTGAGCCATGTCTGCAAGGAAATTTTTAGGATACTGAATAAAAATTTATAGTCTTTTTTTTGTATTATATAATAAAAAAAACTATTTTTAAAACAGATATTTTTTATTTTAAATAGTTAGCATTTAGGGAAAGCTGTGTTTGTTTATAGAGAAACATATTAAACAAAGGAGTTTTTAAAGGGTTCTACTAAAACTAGTGGAGTTTCACAAATTATATACAAAATAACAAAATTAAGAAAAAATTTTTAATTAAATTTTTTGAGTTTTATTGAATTCTCTATATATACTTCGGGTTTTTAAGCCCATAATCAGGAGTTGTACAAAAGAGTGAATTTTTATTTTATTTGAGAAACTCCAGTACAACCCTTTAAAAACTCCTTTGTAATTTTGAGTAATTCAGTCTTTTGTACAACTCCTGATGATAGGCTAAAAACTCTATGATATAGAGTATTCAATAAAACTAAAAAATGTAATTAGAAAATTTTTCTTAATTTTTTTTTATTTTTATTTTATTTGTGTTACCATTAAAATCTCTCTTTTTTTAATAGTTAGAGTGACTCTTGTTTTTATTACATTTAATTTAAATTTCCAAAACTTGAATGTACCTAATTTAAATCTTAAAATTTCGATGGCAAAACTAGTCACAAATAAAATAATAAATCTATTAAATAACTATTATTTATTATTTTTATTTTTGAATTGAAAGGTTATTTTTAGTCACAAACTAATATAAGACAATAATTTTAGTTAATTATTATTATTTATTTTTTTGATTCACTAAACAGTATCGGTCACCACTGGTTGATCATCTTCAATAGTAAATTTCGTTCAAGATCTGGAAATTGTCACTTTGTTTACATAAAACATCCCTAACATACCAGTATTAACATAGATATATCAAACATATATAACAATCATATATAGCAATAATCCAAAAAAAAAAACATTTATCATTGACTAGAATTAATTTTGAACTTAATATTTTTACAGTGAATACAAAGATTTAAGTATCTATTAGAGTGTCTTTTTTTGACAAAAGATGGAAATTATTTCAAAAATCAACCCAGACCTATAATATTAATAAATGAATTTAACTTTTAAAGACCAATCATAGATTTTAGAGAAAATATTTTTACATTGCATATCCAGAGAGGTTCGTCCCATTAGGAATCGAACCCGAGCGCTAACTAAGCTTGCCGGGCCGTTAGCCAAACCTTTAAGACAAACATCTCTCTGACATGCAACATATATAAGAATTATAGCTAAAGATTTTTCACTCCCTTCAACTCAAAGGGAAAAGCAAAAAATCAGGCTAAACTGAAAAAAGTTTTCAGTGAGGGGCTCTTTAAATTTACAGTGAATACAAAGATTTAAATATCTTTTTGAGTGTCTTTTATTGAAAAAAGATGGAAATTATTTCAAACTAACGGCCTGGCAAGCTTAATTAGCGCTTGGGTTCGATTCCTAAGGGGACGAACCTCTCTGATATACAATGTAAAAATATTTTCTCTAAAATCTATGATTGGTCCTTAAAAGTTAAATTCATTTATTATTATTATTTTTAATTTACTATTCAGCTTAGATCACCACTGTGGTACTTTAGTAAATTATAATTTTATTCATGACTAACAACCCTTGAAATTTCAAAGATTTCTTAATTTATTAAATTGATTTTAAAAAGATTTCATTTGCTAATGAAATAATATAATTTTCACTGCTGATGGGAAAAAGGAAATCGAGAGTCTCTGTGTAAACATGTCGGGAACTTTTAATTGACATAGCCGATAGGCCAGAGGGATAAAAGCCTGATTAGACACGATTGAAAGGATCTGGTGGCCAGGATCCGGTATCCATTTCACGATTTGAAAAATAGATTTAATGTTTGCTTTATTCATCTCTTATATATGTGTATAACGCGGTGTGTGGGTCTATATGTGTGTTTTATACACTCCAGGGCGGAGTCTTAAAAAACGCTTTTCAGGGCGACATTATTATTATTATTTTTTTTTTAATATCATATCTATTTCCATTCATTGACTGGTGGTTTATAATTTATTGGCCATGAAATATAGCATTTCCCGCTTCAGTTGGGAATAAACTTAAATGCATTTGAAATAAAAAATAATAAATATCATTTATAGACGATTTTTAAAAGGTTATAGTAGAATATTGAAGGGTATAGAACGGTTTATGGATTTTTTTAAACATTTCTTTGAATATGGTGATTTGGTTAAAAATTAAATAATGCGAGATAAAATAAATTGAAGTATTTGATGAATAAATAAAATATCGATTTATAATTATATAAGCAGGATTTTAACTCCCCTTTTCCAGGTTTCATGTAAATTATCTGTCATCTCGAATATAAAAGAATAAAAATCAACTGGTGTGTTCACCACACGACTTTCACATTTTAGCTTATTTGAAATTATCGCGACACTCCTAATTTACACCTCTTCTTTTATTTCAATCGGATTACAATTTATATACGACTAATAACTCATGACACTTGTTATGTACACCAATTCTAAAACAAATTCTCAATGCCGTTATTGAGAAATTTAAAAAAAAAAAAAAACGAAAAATCTTCCATGTAAATGACCACTTCCGGTGTCCCGATTTCAACCAAAAGCTTGCTCTACTCCTTCTAGTCTATATAGAGCTTAAGTTTTGAAATTCGTAACTCTGAGACTTATGGTTGCGAAACGCAGAGGAGGTACATACGCACTGACCAATGGATTGTTGGCCCCTTTTTGGCCTCTGTGGACCACATATCCTATATCTGGTTTAAAACTATTAAGAGCATCTTTCTTCTACCTAGAAGTTACAAAATGAAAATAACATTTTTTCATCTCTGAGATACAAGCTCCCAAAGAGTCAGGACCCAGACAAGCCATCGCAATACTTCAGATTTTATTCTATAGAACAGGGGTGGCCACTAACCTTAACTTTGGGAGCCGCAAATTTAAAAAACTGTTTCAAAGGGAGCCACATTTTTTGGAGATTAATTTATGTTTTATTAAAAAAGACACATTTTTTTATTTTATAAAATATAAATGAAGTAACATAAATATTTTTGCTCTACTTACTTATAACATTAAATATTAATTTAATTTTTGTATTATTATTTTTTTAATTTAATTATTGTACAGGGTGGGGCATAAAGATCTACCACATTTTCAAGAGATATAAAAAAATGAAAAAATTTAACTAGAAAAAAACTAAATATATTTTTGAAAAGAAAATAAATGAATTTTTTAATGTATTTTAGACAAAAAGAGGGTGGGGATAAAAAAACTCTAATCCTTTTGACCAAACTCAACCAAATTTTGGATACATATTCTGTGGATCCACAGAAGGCTAGAAAATCAAAAACTAACCAAATTTTGTATACATAGTTTGGTCGAAAGGGCTAGAATTTTCATTTTTGACCCTCCCCCCATTTTTGGTCGTTAGTTTTTGAATTTCTAGCCTTCTGGGGTCCACAGAATATGTATACAAAATTTGGTTGAGTTTGGTCGAAAGGGCTAGAATTTTCATTTTTGGACCCCCCCCCTTTTTTTTTGTCTGATAATGTTTAAAATACATTGAAAAATATATATTTTATCTTCTTTTCAAAAATATATTCAGTTTCTTTCTAGTTAAGTTTTTTCATTTTTTTATACCTCTTCAAAATGTGGTAGATCTTTATGCCCCATCCTGTACTTTTTAAAATCAGTAATAGTCAAGAGCGTTCAAGAGCCGCACGAGAGTGACTGAATAGCCGCATGTGGCTCTGCGAGCCACGTTGTGGCCACCTCTGCTATAGAATATAAATGTGAAAGTAAATTTTTTTGAAAATTGTCAAAATCGATACAAATTTTTGATAGTAACTAAAGTTATTCTTAGAGATATTATAGTTATTACGAGTAAAGTTTCAAAGCTTAGAAAACTTTGTATCTAAGTGTGAACTAGGCGTTACTGTTATCTTAACTTTATCTAATGAGGGTAGCCACCCTAAATATCAAAATATAATAAAACGGCTGAAATAAATAATTTATTATTAAATTATTTAGGACCATTTTCACAAGCGGATTACTTTTCATTTGATCTCGATAAAGTTTTATCTCGAAATCTAAATCGGGATTATTTTAGGTTCTTTCACGAATTTTTTTTTTAATTAATCCGTTAAATTAAACGAGATATTTTCATATTTTTCATAGAATATGACAAATAGCAATTAAGAAAAAAGACTATTAAAGAATTTTATTATTGAAAAGCACCCCCCCCCCCCCGTATAATTTGTTTACTGAGTCCTTTACGAAATGTATATATTTAAAATATTAATGACCGTGTTACATTTATGTTTATTAATCACTCCCCCTCCCTAAGCTCTGTTTTTAAAATAACATAGTTTTGATATATATATTTACATTTAATCTGTATTATTGTTTTTTTAAAACATTCGAAACTGAACAGAATCGACATTTATTATGAATTCTAGATAGTAAAAATTAATTTTACATTACATTAATATTTTTGAGCTATAATAAATAACGTAATAAAAGAAAACATTTCTCAGGCACTTGGACTTCGGGGAAAACGAAACAACAATTATTTCAAAAGCGGCGTTTCGACTTTTTATTGAGACTTTTTTCAAACTCCTAAGTTCACATATTAAATAGTCTGAATAAGATTGATATAAAACAATTTAATGATAATAAAGTGATATCCCTCAAATCCGAACCCCGTAAATCCGAAATCCCGGGAAATCCAAACGAGTTTTTTCTGACAAATTTAAGTTTGACAGAAAAAACTGCTTCCTCAATATTTTTCATTTACGGAAACTGTTACGTGATAGCGTTCTTTTAAGTTTTTATCACTTGTTTCATTGCACAACTGTTCAATTTTGACAGGATTTTTTTCCAGTCACTGATTGTTGCTTTGCCAACACCAAACTCGCCATCCAACTTTGTCAAACTTTTTCCAGCACCCAGACGCTTTAAATCTTTCAGTTTTTGTTCTACGGTACAAGAACTGTGTTTTCGTTTAGTTGCAATAATTTAAAATCAAAACATTAATCAACACCGATTCAATTAATTGAAAAAATTTCACCTAATCCGAACAAATTGAAATCCAAACAGGCTAGAATTAGCTCCAATTTGTTTGAGGTGTTTCAATCTATGTAATCTTTGAATAAAATATGTTAATTATTGAATCCAACATGAAACAATAAATTTAAGAGCTTGAAAAAGTTTCAATGAAAAGTCAAATTGTCGCTTTATTTTAATTTCCAGTCCAAGCCCCTGAGAACAACTGTTTTCTTTTATCAAAGAAAGATATTTCGGCTGAAACGACTTAGTTTACAGATTTTAATTAGATAAACTCATCACGTTTCGGCATCTATTTATGGAATCGTTTTCAGCTACTCATAGAATACTCTTAAGACTTCAAAATGCATTTGAAAACTAATCTAGAAATAGAGGCCGAAATGTCGTGCATTCTGATGAGTTTATCTATTTAAAATCTGTTAACTAAGAGGTTTTAGCCGAAATATTTGGACGATAAACAACTCAACTACCAAAGCTGGCCATCCACTTGACTTTACCATACACTTCTGGTTGAGTTTGGTACAAGGGCCTAGATTTTCCTTTTTTGACCATACAACCCCCCCCCTCCCATTTTGGGCGGTTAGTTTTTACATTTTTAGTCTTCTGGTTTTCCCACTGATTATGTATACAAAATTTGGTTGAATTGGTCCAAGGGTATAGATTTTCATTTTTTGACCTCACCCCACCCATTTAGGGCGGTTTGTTTTTGCATTTTTGTGTTCTGGGGGCCCACTGACTATGTATACAAAATATGGTTGAGTTTGTTCAAATAGCCTAGATTTTTATTTTTTGACCCCCCCCCCTTCTAATTTTAGCACCAGAAAATAAAATAGTTTTGTTATTATAGCTTCATTATATAGTATCTTTCATTTTTCTTGTTTTTTTTTAGTTTGAAAATATTATAATTTTAAATTTTAACCCCCCCCCCCCTGAATTTTGTGTCGATATGTATCAAAATCTAATCAGCTCTTAATCTCAATGCACCAAAACTACATGTGAAATTTGGTTTTGATATTCATACTAGTTTTTGAGCTAGCTCCTCCACAAAATTTGGTAATGCACAGACTAACAGACTAACAGACATTTTAATAAAACAGTTATTATCTCAAAAAATATAATTTTTTTGATGTTCCCTTATTGAAGCTTTTTTGTAGACCGAAATGCCATGGTTTCGCCCAATTTTTTAATCAAAATAATTTCAGCTGTTTTTGAGATATTTCGAAAAAAAGAACCGAAAATACCACTTTTTTCATGCACGATTACAATACTTGACCATACCCTGTATGGTAATGGAAAAATAGTGAAATATATTTTGACATTAATTTGCATTTATTCTCAATAAATAGGCCGGAATTGAATGTATGGTAGTGTTTGGCTGGTTGGTGGTCACCCTGTGCTAAGGGCTAAGGGCACACCTTTGTTTGATCGTTTCTCCTGGCTGATGAAATGTAAACAGTTAACAGACGGAATGGAGTCGACCTGAGCTGACTTGGTGCCAAATATGGCGCCATGGATAGTTGACTCATTAGTCACGTTCAAAGAAAAACCGACAAAATTCTTATTTACTACGCTCATTACAATACAATTTCTATAAAAGCATGTGGATTTTAAAGGATAGCATTCTAGTAAAAAGTTTTTGAGCGAAACACTGTACTCTGAGTTTCAACTCTTAACTATATACTTTAACTAAAATAAGGTGAATTGATTTGGTTTATTAGAATATTGCTTGGTATAGTGAAGTATTTTGTTACCGATGGTAATGGTTCCATATATCATCATCATTGAGTATACAGTCCTAAGACTGGTTTGATGCAACAATCCGTCTCCACTCGACTCTGTCCCCCGCCAGCTGTTTGACCTCTCTAAATGTCTGGCATCCCATATCCCCAATTATTTGGTTGAAATATTCTAATCTGGGTCTTCCCTTCCCCTTTTCTTTCCCACCTCCCTCCAAGATATCCCTAAGCAGTCCCCCATGTCTCAGTGTGTGCCCCATCATCTGACTCTCTTCTTCAGACTCTTCCACAAGGTTCTTCTTTCTCCGATTCTTCCAAGAACTTCTTCATTTGTAATTTTATTCATCCATTTGATATTCATCATTCTTCTGTAGCACCACATTTCGAAAGCCTCTAATCTCTTTCTCTCCGCTTTTCTAATTGTCCAGGTTTCACACCTGTACATGGCTATGCTCCATACATATGTCTTCAATAGCAACTTCCTGTTTTCTAAGCTTCCATATATAGATGAGAGATGATTTGCAAAGATTTTGTTTGCAGAGTTATTGATTTAGATAAATTTTGATAAAGATAAAGAGAAATCAATGAGGTTGTCCTCTGTTGATACAAATAAACCTAAGCATATATATGGTATATAATTTATTTGATAGAGACTATAATTTCGACCTTCATCATCAGTCTTTTTAATTATAAATATTTTAAATTAAAGTTGTAATTTGCATTCAAAAATGGTGATGTCCTCTATGTGTAGATAATTTATAAAAATAATTAAGCTATTCTTCATGGGTTCAAATACCCGATTGATGTTTTCGTGTTGTTGTTAATAGTGAGTGAGTCATATAACAAACTAAGTTTTGGCATTTCTGTCTATCTAGAGGCCCTCAGATTTATGTATACAAAATTTACTTGAGTTTGCTCCAAGAGCAAGAATTTACATTTTTCACTGTCCCCCCTTTTTGGGTGGTTTTTTGGAAGAATTTTTTTAAACAAAATTTTTCAGAAATCACATCCCTATAACTTTGCTCATAACAAAATTTGCCGTAGAGCTAATAGTTTAGGAGTTATTTGATAATTTCCATTAGTGCGCCCTCCCCCAAACCCCCTTTTAGAGTCAAAATATCAAAACGGTATGAAGCCATAAACCTAAGTTAGAAGACATCTGATCCAAATATGAAATTTCATAATAATCCCTTCTGCCGTTTTTACGTGAATCGTGAGCAACTTTTCGCTGAAACCCACGTAAACATACATACATACAGACATAAATTTTGTGGATGATGTTTTCGTTCATAACTTTGCTTGAAAGGTGTTCAACCAAAATTTGGCGTGATTTGGACCAATGTACAGACAAAACCTTAATTTTATATATATAGATATATAATTTTCCGATCGTTTATAAATTGATGAAAGCAATTTATGAAAATGAAAGAATTTGAAATAATTTTTCTGTTTAATTTAATCTTTTTTTTTATAAATTTTATTAAACCAATTATTTTACATTAATTAATGTATACATTGTATTTTTGCTTCGATTCCGGAGATTACTTCTCGACCATCGAGTGTCCTTATTCATCTCTAGTCCTTGTTTTTAATAAGAGGAAAAATCTAATTAGATAAAAAAACCTCTTTTCCGATAATTATTTCAATTCCATTATTCCCCAATCAAGTCGATTGGTTTATCCTCCCTCCCCACCGTCTCAGATCTTCATCCGACACCTCGTTTAATTTAATCGTAACAATAATCCAATATATTTTAATTTAAGACATATTCACTTGTGAGACATATTTTCCACGCATGAAACTCTAAACCGTAACATTTTTATTTAAATAAATTAGATAAAGTAAAAAAATGTAATGCATTGAAAATTAACTCAGAATGAATTATAGATATTTATATAATATGGAAAATTTAGATTTGATAAAAAATCTTAATAAATTATATAAATAATTTTTTTAATTATGATATTGAAAAAACGTAATTAATTCTCACATTCTTTTAATTAATACATTTTCTTATTTTTAATAAAAATTCTATATTCCAAAGTATTTTAATAAAAAAAATGTGTTCTTAATTTCTCGACCAAGATTAATCATCGTAGACACATGCCTTTTTACAGTTTCAAACAGCAGATCATCTCAATAATAAATGAAACCGCAGGGCACAACAATGTAAGATATGACAAACTGGATTCTAGTGGTCCTGATTGTTTTTTGGAACTTGGGTTAAATTCCAAAGATTCAACTAACCCTTTTGCAAGACTCCAATGAAACGATTCTCTTTTTTATTTCAAAATCTGAAGCTAGAAATCAGTTATTTATTTTGAAAATACAAATATTTTGGGACTGAAACAAACTTTTAATGCCCTTCTGTTCCTAAATAAGTTACCCGAAATATCAGAATCTAGAAATCTAGATAGTCTCATTCAAAAATCGATCCCCATTAAAACTTGTCATGGTTTAGAAATAAATAACTCGAATGTATTATAGATAGTGAAATATTTTTTTGATGATTAAAACTAGAGTAGATTCCTAATTCAATTCATATTTTGTTTTTGTTCTAAAGCAGAGGTCCGTAAACTATTTTTCCCTGATTTTTTCTGTTTTGGGTAGAGTTCAAATGTACAGGGACTATTTTTTAATATATACGGAAGGTATCTAGGGGCGTGTATCACAAATTTCAAAAATCATTGAAATAAGGGGCACCCTAATATAATAAAACATATGACCAAAAACGCTTCTTTTACCAGCTATCCATGATTTTTTTTTTACAAAAAATAACAATTTGATCCAATTGAATATTTGAGTTTGTTTTTAATAAAAATTTTTCGTGTCTGAGTTATTTTCATTAAAATTTTTAAAATGCACGCCGGTTTGAGTTTCTTACGAAATTTCAACTCAATCGGTCAAGCTAATCCAGAAATATAAATTATTTACTAAAAACAAAACAAACTGGTTGATAGCTGGTAAAAGAAACGTTTTCCGACATAATATGGTTATACAAAGGCGTGCCCAGGATTTGAGCTAGGGGGCCGGCTTATATTAGTTTCTTTATATTCGGGATGAGAGTAAATATGTAGTTTATTGTTATAAATTATTTTAAAAATACGGCGCTATAAATTAGGGGAAATATTTTTGAGTTACCAACATAATGGACTTTATTTCTTCTTCTAGAGGGGGGGGGCAGCTGTCTCCCTGCCCATTGATGGACATGTCTTTGTGTTTACCTATATTAAGTATTTTCTTTATATTGACCCATATAAGCACCCTCAGAATTATCTCCGGACTTTACAGATACACTCTGAATTCATTAGCATGTTTAAATTGGCCTTTAAATTTAAATTTTTTCATAAATACATTTTTTAATAACCCTAGAGTGTCTTCATGTTGAAATTAGTCTAACACGACCAACCATCGACTTATTTCTAATACTCTCAGTGCCGGTCTAAGGACAACTGGCACTCTAGGCGAGTTTTTGTTTGGCCTCCATAATTTTTTTTTTCGTTTACGATAAAATGCACCAGAATTCTTTTGTGCTATGCTATACATAAAAATAAGTCATAATTCTATTGAATAATACATTTATATGGACATTATAAAATTATTTTCCTTACCTTCAAACATGCAATATTTATTTTGCTTCTTTGATCAACTTTTTTATTTATAATTTATATGATGCAAAACTTTTGACTAGTGTTTATTGTGGATGTTCTTCAGTTCATCTATGAGTCTTATTTGTAGAAACGGGGATTCCCAAGTGCAGCTGTTTTTCTTATAAATCGCTTTTAGAATTAGAGCGTTATTTCAATGCACATTTTTATGATGAAATTTTCTTCTTATAATTCTCTAAAAAAATTAATACAAAAAATAATTTTATAGATTACATTTTTTCATTTTTTATTTATTTTTTATTATATCAAAAAATAAAATTGAATTGCTAAAAATAATCTGAAATTTGTCGCCCCTAAAAATCTGGAGCCCTAGGCGGCCGCCTAGCTCGCATATACCTCAATACTCTTAACTTCAACCTTAATAGCTAAATTTAGTGCAGTGACGTCCTTTAGTTAGTTCTGTTGTTTAAAACTAGATACATTCACCTGAGCACTATCCTCTGGTATTAACCCAACACTACACAATCTCAAATGGTTTAGTTCTCTTCATTCTTCGGAACAGACGTTGGTTTTCCAGCAGCTGCATTTTCATGTAGGTAAAGCCTTCCTGGTGACCCTTTTAATTTCTTTTTAACAGTTAGAATGCCAATATCTCTATGGATATCAGCATTTCTAATGTACTATGGTGCATTCACCATTTCACCAAGTACCTACTTTATTTTGGTACTTTGTAAATACATTTGAAGAATATTTGATCATTGATTATTTATGGACAACATTATTTTTTTTAAGAAATAAAGTTATTTAATGGCTATTAATGGCATATTAATAGCTATTATCGAGCTATTATAGTATTAATGTATATAATAACCAAAGATTAGTTCTATTAAAATGACACATAATTGATTAACATATTAAATAAAATAACACTATCAAAATATGTTTTTAAATTGGCAAATTTTGCCAAAAAAATACAAATTTTTTTTTCGAAAGAAGCAAATACAAACTGATGTACCATGTTGAAGTCTCGACTAAATGGGCCAATTTTTTAAATAACTTGCTAAGCTAGGCTGTTTTTTACATTAAAGATGATTCAAAGTTATCTGATGAAAATTTTTTAAAACATAAGTCCGACAAAAATATTTTTTTCTCCAAAAGTATAGTAGCTACTTATGATTTTATTTTGAATTCTGGTAAATAGCAGGATTATTCAGGATTGCGTAACAAAAATTAGAATAATAAAATATGTAAATTTATAGCCACAGCATATCATTATTTAGAGCAAGGTAGCGATTTTAACAATTTTCAAAAAAATGCCTATAACTCGAAACAGTACTTTTATTTGAAAAAAAAATTATGTTGTAAATTCCACTATCCCCTGTTCACTGTTTATCGTTGTGATACCGGACACCCTGTATAAAGAGCATCCCTATAACAATTCACTCCCAGGACTTGACTAAATAAATTGTAAACTAGTCTGAGCTTATAATGAACGAAGGGAAAAAGAACTAATCTATCTGCTCGATATTCGTAATAAAGCATATAAAGAGCATCTTGCCTAAATTAATTGTAAACTAGTCTGTGCTTGTAATGAACGAAGGGGAAAAAGAACTAATCTATCTGCTCGATATTCGTAATAAAGCATATAAAGAGCATCTTGCCTAAATTAATTGTAAACTAGTCTGAGCTTGTAATGAACGAAGGGGAAAAAGAACTAATCTATCTGCTCGATATTCGTAATAAAGCATATAAAGAGCATCTTGCCTAAATTAATTGTAAACTAGTCTGAGCTTGTAATGAACGAAGGGGAAAAAGAACTAATCTATCTGCTCGATATTCGTAATAAGGCGTATAAAGAGCATCCCTATAACAGTTCACTCCCAGGATTTGCCCCTTTAAATTGGCCTTTAAATTTCATTTTTTCATAAATAAATTTGAAGAATATTTGATCATTGATTCATTATGGACAACATTATTATTATTTTTTTTAAGAAATAAAGTTCATAACCACTCATTATATGATAATTGTAAATATTTACTCTGAACTCTTTTTGTTTAAGATGCGTTTTAAAGTAAAATTACTGAATTAATTATTCTATTTACTCAGGCGCTATTAAACACGCTCTCTCTTCGTTGGTTTCGTATGAATGGCTTGTTGAATAATCGAAATTGAACTAGAATGAATAAAATCGTCTTATAATCGTTGTTGAAAAGAGGGGTGAGATCGGGATGTTCCGATGTTCCTCCAAGGACCAATTATCACCCTCAGCCTCACTGGCGTTCATAATTAACAAGGCTCCGTAACCGCCATCTTGGGGGAAACGCAATTACAACGACGAGCTCGGATGATTAATAGAAACGTTGTTGAAAATGTACGTTTGATTTCAATCTCTTGATGAACGGACGTGTTTACTTAACGCGGGGCTTCGAAAAAGCACACCTCACTCGCCCCTATCGAATTTATGACGTTTATTCATCACGTGCAAGTGTCACGTGACCGCCCTGTCGTATCGCCAAGTGATCTCGAGTGTCGTTCTAAATTTTAAAAGGCAATGTCGGTGAGATGGATCGATCTTGCTAATCAATTAATCCCCTTTCATCCTCCTTTCAACCCCCCCGCTCCATTTCAACCCCTCAAGTCGTCTTTATAGTTTCGCTCTCAAAGTGAATTATAAATTCTTTAAAGAGGCAGACGATGTCAAGAGTGACTTGATTAACTCGCTCGTTAATTAATAAGCGTTTGTCATTAAGTAAATTCTTCGGGGGTAACTTTTCTATCTACTTTATATTTATCCGGGAGAGAGAGAGAGAGAGAGAGAGAAGAACAAAAGTTTTTTTTTGTTCTGTTTTGTTTTCTTTTTGCTTTCTTGTTTGAATAATTTGTGAACAAAAGTGTCAAAAAGAGGAGAATTTATTGTTGAACGTAATTAGTGCATGTTGCAAAAGAGTATTTAATTTGTCCCGAATAAACGAAATAAAACAGTTAACTCTTCCTTTTTTTTTTAAATATCTTGAGAGAGAATTTGAATACAAAATTTTACTTAGAAAGTTAAAATAAATGAAAATTGGCTCTCATTTACGAGAATGAATTTATTACCTTTATTAAAAAATTAAATAAGGTCTATCAAGGATATTCCAGATCGTATAATATGTCAGGTACTACAGTTGTGTTGGTTTGCATCATAGAGTAATATAGAGTGGAAGGCTGCCGTATATAGAAAAAGCACTCTCTAGCGACTGCAGGGCGAAAACTCTTATTTCTTAAGAGCTATTCAAAGATCATTTAACATTCAAAGCCTTTGTCATAGATAACAGATACATACCCTTTATGTTATATATATAAATATTTTATTCTTAATAATGTCACCAAAATTTGCTCCTAAGAGAGCGGTTTCCCAATTTGCCCAGTTTGCCCAATGGTTTCGCCCTTGTCACGCCAGAGAACTCTGTAACTCGTATACGCTAAAATACATTGGCTCCTTATGTAGCCTTCCACTCTATATTACTCCCTGGTTTGGATGTTTTATCTTTGGTCCTAAAAATTTCTTTGATTGATAGCCTAAGTAATAATGATATTGCATCATTCCCATTTATAGTAAATTAGTAACAGGAATAGTAGGGAACTGGACAAATTAAAAATACAGAGTTTTTTTATTAAATGGGCCAGACGTTTCGTCAGTTTTTTCTGACTTCCTCAGTGGCCTATTTTATCACTCTCTGTCAAAAAACAATTTCAAATCATTAATCTTTCTTTAACATATTCTTGGCTCAAATTAATCAACAATTAACAAGTAGATTTTTTTTTAATTGTTAAAGAAAAGTCGCTTCCAAGAAGTTGATTAATTTGAGCCAAAAATATGTTAAAGACAGATTAATGATGTTTTGTCTTATAGTGAAATTGTTTTTTGACAAAGAGTGATAAAATGGGCCACTGAGGAATTCAAAATAAATTGACGAAACGTCAGGCTCATTTAATAAAAAAACTCTGTTTTTTTAATTTTATCCAATTCTCTACTATTCCTGTTTTTATTAATATTTTCATTCGAATGTGTCTCATAATAATATTGCAGTAAGCATTTTAAATTATAGCATTTTTAGGGTCCTGTACAAAACTGTACGCTATTAATTTTTCTAGATTTCCTATCTGTCAGAGCAGTGGTTCCTAACTTTTTTAGTGTCATTAGCCCTGTGTTAGTCAAGTGTTAAGCAAGCCATATGTGTCTTTAACCCTTGTTAAAAAAAAATATTCATCCTTGGGTAACCCCACCCCGTAGCAGAAAAAATGAATCCGTTACCTTCAATATAATTATAATATTTAGTCTGATTACGCCCTTCAAGAAGCTATTTTACTCCCATGGGGGTAAATACTCCTAGATCTGTAACCACTGTGGCAGAGCATTGTAGCTCGTTAAATAAAATTTAAATGTATTTATTCCGTTCAAATCAAAAATCGTATTTAAATTTAAATAATATTATATATAAAAATAACATATTGTAACATAAATATATATTTAATAACCCGAAAAAAATAATTAAAAGTTTAATTTAAAAAATTATTTTTTATAAAAATATAAATTTTTAGACTATTAGAATTATAAATGCCATAAGAGTTTCACTTCTGTCGTGTGGTCTTAAACACACACTCGAATTTTTTTCACAAGTATTATAAAATACACTAACTCAGTAGTGCTTAATAGAAAACACAGTATATTAAACATAGTTTGGCGAGGCCGGGCCGGAAGTCAGGGCTGTTACAGAATTTTTTATTCGATCCCGGGGGAAGGGCATGTCCAACCTCTTCCTCTCCCCCCTGCACCCCTGCAGACGCCCATATTTGGAGGGGATTTTTTTACCAACACTTAGAATTTGGATATATATCGTACCTTGAATAAGTGTTAATTTATTTTTATTGAATTTTTTATTTCCAAGATTAATACTTCAAAAAGTATATTTTTTCCCTGAATGCATTAATTTAAAATAATAAACTAAATATTATTCATGAATTCTTTTCAATAAATTTTATTTAATTCGATTTTATTATTAATCTTCTACAGGACAAGTCGTCTCGAGGCGTATTGTATATAAAACTAGGTATGGCTACTCTACTAATTTTATATACCCAGGTACACTTTCAGAAAGTAACAAATAGGTATTTAGTCTATAAAATATTTGTACTGTTTTAAAACCAGCTTTGTTTATGGACCTCCTTCTCTGATATTCACTTTAGAGTATCAGTGCTTTGGAAAAAAGATTACTAAATAATTTTGATTTTTAAATAATATTTAAATTATTAAAAAAAGTTCATTTCCATAAATTATACAAAGTACGAAACCCTCAGTATGCAAATTCCACCTGATTCGATCTCAAGTTTATTTAGATGCTTTAGACTCAAATATAAGCCAAAAAAGCTACTTTCTTTCTGAGTCTGATCATGTCTAAAAAATTTTAAAAGCTTTTATTTAAAAAATCTGTAAAACATTTAAAAAGTAGCTTATTGTGAGTGCTTCGGACAAAGATTGTCTCAGTTGCTAAAAAATATTTAGTTTGGATGACAAAAAAACCAATGAACCACCAGCTTACAAACAACTGTTTCTTGCGAGATTATTGAAAACTAAAATCTACTGTGTACTGGCGGTTGCCTACAATTAGGCGTGTTAAAAATTTAACAACACCATTTAATTTCTCACTTTTCTCAAATTACATATTATTTATTCATCGACTATACCAATTCATTAAAGTACTTTAGTATTACTAATTTTGAAAAATATTATTCTGCTTGCTATTAAATAATTCAATTGTATATCAGAATATCGAGGAAAAGTTAAAAATATTTTAACACTCGGTTTGCTCTCTGCAAATTTTGGAAAATTTTTTGTAAGAAAAAATTGTATATCTAATTTGCGTTGGCCCAAAGTACGAGGGTGGTTTGAAAAATTTCCGATCTAATGCCTGATAAAGAAAAAAATGGATTTTTTAAAATTTTATTTTTCTATATAAGCTCTATCAATATCAATACACTTTTCATAAAGATGCTCTAATGAAGTGATACCATTTTTATTATGTGAATTGTCAAGCCCCTAGTACAGTTTACTACTAAATATTTTTACAAAATTCAGCTCACTATAACCGTTCAATTTCTTCTCATATAACAATTCGATTTTTTACGATTTTAAAAAATTCACCAACCATTCGTAGCCTAATCGGATTCACACCAAACAAACACTTTTGTTATCTCGTTTATCCCTATAGCTTCTAAAAACTAGAATTTTCTCCCTTACTGTCTTTCTCATGATATACAACATCCACCGGTAGTTTTTAACCGACTTCAAAAAAGGAGGAGATTCTCTATTCAACTGATTTTTTTTTGTGTCTATGTTACCTCATATCTCCGCCAATTGTGAACCGATTTTGAAAAAAATAGCCATGGGTTCAGTTTAGCTTCCAATTAGTCCCGTTTTTTTTCATTGGTATTAGACCTTTTTTGTTAGGTTTGTTCAGGCCTAACTTCTTTGTTTATCAACCGATTTCGATGATTCTTTTTTTATTGGAAAGGGGGTATCTTAGGGATGGTGCCATAGTAAATTGGTTAAGTTCTGATGATATCATCAACGACGAAATAACGTAAATTGACGAAATTACTTTTTGAAGTCGGTGCCAAACAAACTATACCTATAAGTATAGCACCCGCAAAACGTACTAAGTAAGATCAGTCGAGTGCGATTCATAAAATGTATATGTTTGGCACCGACTTCAAAAAGTAATTTCATGTTAATATTTCGTCGTTTAGCTGTAACTAAATAAGATAATAATTATTTTATACCTTTTAGTCTATTTTATATGTTGCATTTAATTTTTTTGATGTCGGTTTTATTTTTTTCTTAAAAATTATAACTCAACAAACCAACCCTTGGAATTTCTGTCTATTTTCATTACAATGTGAGATTCAATCAATCCTGACTTATAGGTTGTTACCTACATCTTTTTAGAGAAACATTTTCTTGTATAAAAAATTCATTCTTCTGATTGGTAATATCAACACAAAAAACTCAAAAATACAATTTATTTATTAAAGTAACATTTTGTATTGTTAAGTGAGAATAGTCTAAGTTCTTGGTGAAACATTTTTAAATAAAGTAAAGAAAATTTTAAAAATTTTAAATTTTTCTAAAAAATACAAAATTCTAGGCAGTTTTCACAAAAATAATAAACAAGATATATCTATATATATAATTAATGTTTTGTCTGTACATTGCTCCAAATCACGCCAAATTTTGGTTGCACGCGTTTCAAGCAAAATTATGAACGAAAACACCCTCAACAAAATTTCTGTCTGTATGTCTGTCTGTATGTTTCCATCGGTGTCGTTTCCGAAAAGTTGCTCACGATTCACGTAAAAATGGCTTAAGGGATTATTATGATATTTTATATTTACATCAGATATCTTCTAACTTATGTTTTTAGTTATATAAAATTTTGATATTTTGACCCCAGAAGGGAGTTGGGGGGGGGGGGGAGGGCACCAATGAAAATTATCAAATAACTCCTCAACTATTGACTCTACAGCAAATTTTATTTTGAGCAAAGTTGTAGGGGATGTAATTTCTGACAACTTTTGGTAAAAAAATTCTCCCAAAAACCACCCAAAAAGGGAGGGAGGGTCAAAATATAAAAATTCTTGCTATTTGACCAAACTCAACCAAATTTTGTATACATAACCTGTGGGTCACTAGAAGGCTAGAAATGCAAAAACTAACTACCCAAAAGGGGGGGGATCAAAAAATGAAAATTCTTGCCCTTAGAGCTAACTTAACCAAATTTTGTATACATAATCTGAGGGTCACTAGAAGGCTAGAAATGAAAAAACTAATTGCGGGGGTGGAGTGATGGTGTGGGAGTGGGGTTCGGGGGGTGGAGGGCACGGGGCGGAGTCCGGGGGTGCAGGGTGGAGTGGAGGGTTTAGGTGAGGGTACAGAGGGGTGGGTGCGGGGGCTCGGAGTGCGGGGTGGTGGGGTGGGGGCGGTCTTTGGGCACGGGTGCTTGGTGTGGGGGGTGGGAGGTGGTAGGGTGGGGTTGGGGGAGTCGGGTATGATGGAGGGGTTCGTGGGTTGGGGTCCAGGGGGCGTTTCCCCTGGCTAGCAAGAGGGCCGCCGGAGGCGGTCCTTGCAACTAGTCTATTATATTTAAGATAAGATATATATATATTTTGGGGTAGGAGCCCATCTTCAGAAGTTCTCAGAGAAAACTGAAACTTTCAGTTATCTTAAATATTATAGATATATTTGTCTATTATTTTTGGGATAACTGCCTAGAATTTTGTATTTTTAAATTTTTTAAAAAATTGTTTTAAATTTTTGATTTTTTTTACTTTATTTAACATTTTGTTTGTTAAAATTCAAGGGCATTCATTTGTGTTGTATAAAATATAAAAGAATTCTGTTGGAAAAATAATATAATTAGTATTCATGAAGGTAAGCTGCTATCTGTTGATGAAGTTAGACTAATTTGTTGATTTCATTAGTTTTAAACAACATCATAAATGGGAGATTATTTTTAATAATATACTCTCTCATGTTTCTTGTTAAGATTAGATAACATGCAACTAATTGTATATTTGTTTAAGATCTATATGTTAGTTAGGATACTTAATTAATCATGCTGATGTTTATTCCAAAATAGAAGGATTTATTAAAATTTAATTTTATATTAAAACGCTTTTAGATGTTCAGATCGGATTAACAGATGAGAATTAGCGATATTTTACACCCGCTTAATTCCACATACTATATATAACACCCAATTTAGATTTTTATTTTTTTTTTAAATAAAATTCCAAAAATTGTTACGCTATATTTTTCAAATACTAAATTGATTATTCCCAATTTTAAATTGATTAATTCTAATTTGAATTTAAAGTATAAAAATAAAAAGCAAGGATAAACTCTCGTATTATTATTGCGATTGGTGGCCTCCATGCATTCTCTAGTCACTATGAATCGAATTTAGAAACGAGTCAAAAAATCTTAAAGAGGATCATTTTCATTAATATTAGTTTTTTTTTTGTGAAATTGAGGAGAGAAGGAGTTACACTAAAGAGGTGCATCTCCTAAAGGCCTGGGTTGGCCCCTCCTTCGTGAAAAGAAGTAGAATCATTTTATGGGCTTGGCAGGAGTCGAAGGTATCCGTGGGTGCGGGTCTTAAACACCTGAAGGTTATAAGTCACGATGAAGACGGTAGCTGCCTCCAGTGTCTGGAGGTTATAGGGATAAAATAGTTGACGAATGTACCAGTTCGATTTTTATCCAATTTGATTGATTGGTGCTGAACGTTCGAAAACCGCATGCAAGAAGTTCTTGGAAGAATCGGAGAAAGAAGAACCTTGTGGAAGAGTCTGAGGAAGAGAAGGGGTCAGATGACACACACTGAGACACGGGGGATTGCTTAGGAATATCTTGGAGGGGGAGGTGGGAAAGAAAAGGGGAAGGCCCAGCTCAAAATATTTCAACCAAATAATTGGGAATATGGGATGCGAGACATTAATGTATGTTGCAAAGTAAATGCTTTTTACCACTAACCAAGGGTAGATGGTAAATGGAGGGGCTGGGATGGGCAATCAGATGACAGGAACTTTCAGTGCCTGTCATCTGATCAGCCCCTCCATTTACCATCTACCCTTGGTTAGTGGTAAAAAGCATTTACTTTCCGACCTTTTTTTATAATGATAATGATACAAGAAGAAGTTGCAACAAGAAGGTACAACCTCTTTAGTCCATGGTGGACCCTTGTAACGTGAAGATAAGGGGAGATTTAGGGATTGGGTAGCAGTCGAAGGTATCTGTGGATGCTGGTCTTGAAAGATTGAAGGTTATAAGTTGCTGGAAAGACGGTCGGGGGAAGAGAGTTTCAGTCTCTAGATATCATAGGGATAAATGAATTGGCGAATGCGTTTGTTCGATTAGTATCCAGTTTAATTGCGTAGGGGTGTTGAATTTTAGAAAATCGTGTATTTCGCGCAATGAAGCCTTTGGTGGGATTATCGATTTTATTTCGTCAGAACAAAAGCTATGATAATATCTATAAAAAAGGGAAAGGGCGGAGACAGATCTACGATAGGCCAGGGAGTCGAGAGTGTCAGTTAATGTAGGATCGCCTATCAGTCTGATAGCTCGCCTCTGAATTGCATCTAAGGTATTAAGAGAATGCTTGGAGGCCCCTCTCCACAAATGAGAGCAATATTCAAAACATTCGCCCCGAATTTGAGCCTTGTATAATATAAGGAGTTGATTGGGGGTGAAAAATCGACATACAACCGGCCCTTAGAGAGGTCAAGCAGCTGGCGAGGGACAGAGCCAAGTGGAGACAGGTGGTTGAGTCAAACCAGTCTTAGGACTGTATACTCAATGATGATGATGATGAAAAATATTACAATTATTAAACACAATAAGAAATTTAAGGTCATAGGGATCAAAAATGATTTCTCTATAAAAATTTCAGCTGTTTAAATTCAACTACAAGCGATCCATATTTTGAAAAGCCTTAATTTTTTCTCCTCTTTCTATTCTAATCTCTTAATATCTTTTCTGATATGTTTCTTTTTTTAATAGTAATAAATTTTTCCCTGTCATTATGATATATAGGGATATGATACGGTTGCGACGCTATTATAAAGCCAATGGTCCGAATAGGTTGTCCACACACAATAAGAAATTATTTTTATTATTATTATTATTAGAACCGATATCTTCTCAATTTATATTTATAATTTATTTCGAAAAATACGAAGCAATTGCCCGAGTCGTTTTGTCTAATGAGCCGAAACAGCTACCGATCTTTGGGCGTGTCCTGCCCCCAAATTTAAAGCCGTCATTACCCCCCCCCCCCAAACACCCCTTTCCCTAGTTCAACCCTGTAATTGATTCAGACCCTATTTCTTCTTCGCTTGATCCTTTTCAACCCTTGACGTTATTTGAAATAAAGAGTCGCTTAACTAACAGCCCTGTCATTAGCTACTGTTGCGATTTTATTCTTTCAAAAAAAAGGAAAAATCAGCCGATAGCAAATCACTTTTTTAATCTGCCTGGCCTGTCATTTTCGGATTTACCCTATAGCATTTGTGATTTTAAAGCAGCACACACGCTGTGTTTTTTGCGGTACGATTAACCCGACCGAGATACTATTGGCCCCAATATCCGCCCTAATGACATTTAGGTCACTAAATAATCTAAAATACATGGTTAAAGGGATGATGACGCAGAACCTAGCTGATAAACGTTTAGGAAAAGAAAAACCCTTTGATCTTTCCAATAAAGGAAGCTTTGAGTTTAATAATGAATCATAAACGGAAATGATAACAGTTGGTTAAAAATGAAGCTCCTTTTTTTAAATTTTGTCAAATTTCTCAATTTTGTTCTTTATTAGTATTTCCTAATCGGTGTATATTTTTATCCCGAGGCACTTTACTTACTTATATCAGATTAGTATTATTTATTTGTAGGTATACAGTTTAAGGTAGACAATTAACAATTTGTTTCGTCAGAATAAAAAAATTAAGGAAAAACTGCAACCACTTTTGTATAACAGTTAGCATCAAGTTAATAAAATCAGATAGGTAGTAACTATTAATATTTAGTTATGTTCACGAGTATAACCAGACTAGCAAATCTTGTATACGTTTTCAGGGGAGGATATATAACAAAACGCCCTATATTATTGTATACCAAAAAAAAAAAAAAATATTAAAAAAAATAACAAACACTACTACTAATAATAACATTTGCTCATTTTTACAACATATTTATCCAATGAAGTTTTACCCTTCTTCTCATTTTGGGTCAATTATTTTTGACCTATTTAATCTCGCAGTATCTTAAATAGTAATTGAGCTGTTTATTTTGAAAGTGGCATAAGTTCAAATTTGAAAAAAAATGTATTAATGCCTTAAACATAGATGACTTCTTTTCATGTTTTTTTAATGAAAATGATTAGAGATGGAGTTACACCAAAAAGGTGCATACCCTAAAGGCCTGGGTTGGCCCCTCCATCGTGAAGAGGGGATTTTATGGGCTGGGAAGGGGTTGAAGGTATCTGTGGATACAGGTCTTGAACAGCTGAAGGTAATAAGTCGCGGGGAAGACGGTGGCTGGGAGCGAGTTCCAGTCTCTGGATGTCATCGGGATAAAAGAGTTTGCAAAAGCGCTTGTTCGATTTTTATCCAATTTGACAGCGAAGGGGTGCTGAGAGTTCGAAAACAGGGTGTTTCTCGTAAAAAGGGCTTTAGGGGGGAGATAATTGATTTTAGCTCAATTGAACAGATACCATGATACTATCTGTAGTACAGAGAAAGGGCAGAAACGGTTCTTCAGTGAGCCAGGGAGTCGTTATGTTTATAATATATTACAGCAAATGGAATACAATAAATACCCTTATGAATTTGTCAATATATGTAGGTATTTATAAAAATATAAATATCTCGAAATACCAAAAAATGGACTTAGGCCACTTTTAAAATAAACGACTCAATTGTAAAAAATATTTATGTTAGAATTTTAAGTTTTTATACCATTTATTCCGTATGGTCCGAAATAATAACTGTACAAAATAGGCTAAAAATATTATTTCCCCTCTATTTTGGAGGCCCCTCTTGGGTTCATCTTGCCCCCTAATACTAAAATATCCATTAACAATTCAATGTGTCTCAATAATTAACATGCTTTAATTGAAAATATTGAGATTGCCAAAAATAGTAGATTTGATGATTCATAAGGAGAAATCCCCTCTTCATGATGCAAATGAAATCGAATTTACCTCCATTTGAACTAATAAGAAATAACAATTAGAATGTTTTTAATTAAAAAACTGATGGTGACCGTTGAAACTATAGTCTCTAACAAATAAATTATAGGTATACCTATGGTGTCGGGGAAAAGGGCCCTTATCTTAACCTGCCATGCTTTTTATTCCGTCCAAAAATTCCAAAAATTGACTCAGTTTTTAATTTTTGAATATTTAGAAGTAAAAAAAGTACTTTTGAGTTATAACCATTTAAACTTGACAATTTTTAATGAAATGAAAATAGGGAATTTTTTTCATTTTAACCCTCGCTATTATTCTAAATTCAAATATTCAAATATATAATCAAAAATTATACCTACATTTAACTCACATTTTTGCCATTCCTAAAAAAACTGGTAGCTGAAGATAAGGGCCCTTTTTCCTTGACACCATCACATTTATTTAATATAAATAGGTATATAATGTATATTTGTATATGTTTATTTGCATCAAGCAGAGGACAACCTCATTATGAGTTAATTTGCTCCCTACCAACTGATTAGCATAATAATACTCAAATTAATCCCTCTCTATCATTTTAAATATATTCGAAATAATTTTCTTTGAAATAATAAATAATTTAAATGTATTCACGATGAAAATAATTGTGATATGAAAGAGAAGATTCAAATTAAAAAGTATATATTTTTTTGCAATTTCCATTGATTGCAATTTGGTTGGTTGATTGGTTCGATTAAACTTTTTTGTATTGAAGAATAAATAATAATAGATATTAAAGTAAAATAAACACCTAATGGATGAATAAAAACCAAAGTAATTGTTATTCATCAAAAAAATCAGATTCATGTATACTATATTAAAAGAAAATAGAAGATTTTTCAAATAATTTATCAATGAATTTATAATTATGAGGGATGAATTTAAATGGTGGCTAGAAAATAATAATTACCAAGTATTGCAGGCTAGGACGTAGTAGGATTAAATTCACAGAATTTTTTCTTCTAATTCTTGTTTATCTTGTTTATAAAGGTCTGAAACGTGAAGAAAATTTATTTTTAAGATTGTTTTTTGTCTGTGTATTTGTTCATATGAATTCCAAAATCCATGATAATTCAAGAATTGGAAATGTTTGAAAGTTTGTTATGGTGACAAAATATTTTTTAGTTTTGCATTTTTAGACTTCTATGGGACCACGGATTATGTATACAAAATTTGCTTGAGTTTGGAACAAGGGTTAGATTTTCATTTTTTAGTACATTTTTTTTTAAGTAAAAGATATCAATGATTAATACACAATTATTCAAGAGACTATACTTATCTTATAAACATCTTGGATTTATATTTTTCATCAAAAAGTAAAAATCTCAACATACCCCCCCCCCCAAAAAAAAAATAATAATAATAATAATATTTACAAAATTACCTTTAAGAAAATTTCTAGACTCCCTGATATATATTATGTTGGATTTTGAAAAACATTCAATATACATACTTTCATGAGACAAAAAACATACAAGCTCCACAAGAGCGTCATGAACTCTCTCTCTTTATGTTAACAACTTTCAAAGCTAATCTCCTAGTCAGTTGTTGTTTAGGGGATTCACTTTTGAACTAAATAAAGAGGGTGTTATATTTAAGCTTTTATGTATTATTATTTCAACATATTATTCACCAACAAGTAAAAAGTATCAAAAAAGATGGATATTTAAAAAAAATTATAAAAGAATTTCTAGACATTCGAAAATAATTCTTCATTAAAAATAAAATAAAATAATATAATATTAATAATATTAGTAATTCAATAAAAAAGTTTGAAACTTTCCATACAGCTTATAAGAGATTTTCTAGATAGCTCTAATGATATTTGAATAATCAGGGTTAGCTGGGATGCATCCTAGCTTGTCCCGATTTATATTTTTTATTTTCTTTATAATTCCTTCCTTGCAATGAAATAATCATTTTCCATGAATTTGATAAAAATGAAAACATCGGCTAATTTATCAATTTTTGTTTCAGTTACAAGTGAGCCTTCCTGGGAGCAAGTTCGATTCTCCGTGAATATGAAAGAAGAATTCGCTATCTTCCAGGTCATCTAGCAACAAATAAAGTAAGTACATGCACCTACACTTCTATTAAGAGTTCCTCACTCTCTATAAGGTATCAAAATTTTAAATATTTTAAAAATAAAACGATTTTTCACATATATATTTAATTTTAATTATGTTTTTAATTAATTTCTTTTGTTTAATTATTTGAAAGTTGAACAAATTATTTTCATGTAACTATCAATCGGTTTGCCAGCCAGGCTGCTTTAGTATCCATTTCACTAGATTTTTTTCTTATTACTATCCTGAAACATGGATATTTTCAACTGCGTGTGCCTGCCTATGTGTGTTGGATTGAATTTCGAATTTTACAATAACTCAATAACAATAAGTCGTACAAAGATAATTCTAGTGCTAAAGTGTTTATTTTTATTTTCAAAACGAATTACTGTTTAAATTTTCGGGTTTCTGGGTTCCGAAATATCGGTTAAAAGAGAGTTAAGAAAAAAATATGTAAGTCTCATCCACATAAGCTCACGGGGGAAGTGAAACTTTAATTTTAAAAACCACTAATAGCTCATGACAAATAAAATTTATTATAATTTTTATAATACTTCAAAAAGTCTTCAAAAAAATTAAATGCAACAAATAAAATAATAATAACTTAAAAATAAAATAAAATACACTAAAAGGTATAAAATAATTATCTTATTTAGTTACAACTAAACGACGAAATATTAACATGAAATCATTTTTTGGAGTCGGTGCCAAACATATACATTTTATGAATCGAACTCGACGGATCTTAATTAGTACATTTGGCGGGTAAGCTATATAGTTTGTTTGGCATCGACTTCAAAAAGTGATATTTTTATTTTTCTCTTTTTAGTGATTTTGTTAATAGTGACTTAATATAATACCTTGCATGCATCTCGTAAGAGAAAGCGTCGGGTGAATGAATCAGAAAATGATAATAAAATTCAATTCATAAATATAGAAAAGATTAATTTGAAGCTCTCTAGTTTCAGGACAGTAGCGTCGGCCAAAAAAATTTCGGGGGGGGGGGGGGGGCGCGAAAATTGGAGACAAATAATTATATTATTATTTTTTTATTTAGGTAAATATTTAATTGTTTTGAGTTTTTTTTCACAAAGAGAATACACTAATACAGTTTTCTTTAAATACAAAAACACATAAGTTACCTCGAGAGGTGAACCGCGACCTAATATGCTGTACACCTACTTCCACTTGTACTTTCAAATATTTCCAAGTATTCCAAATATTTCCAAGTAATTCCAAATATTTCCAAGTACTTCCAAATATTTCCAAGTACTTCCAAATATTTCCAAGCACTTCCAAATATTTCCAAGTATTTTCAAATATTCTCAAGTTCTTTCAAACATTTCCAAGTACTTCCAAATATTTCCAAGTACTTCCAAATATTTCCAAGTACTTCCAAAATACTTCCAAAGAGGTGTACACCTACTTCCAATCGCGGATCACCCTCGCGTTACCTTAAACATAGTTTAGTGAGGCTGGGCCAAAAGTCAGGGCTGTGTGTTAAAAAATATGTCTTGGTCTTCAATTTATAAGAATTTTAATACAAGTTCCATAGCACATCAAATAAATCATCCTTGTCAAGTGCGTAAGAAACTTTATTTAAATTTGGCTGGAAACGTATTTATTTACATTAAATGATCGATTCAATATTTCTCATTTTTTTGTTCTTTTTACGTAGTAAATAAAAATATATTAAGTATAATATTAGTAGTAATAATATTTTAATATTAATAAAGAAATAACACAAGATTGTTTTTTTTAAATCCGATCTGCTATGGAAATGTTTGTTATATGTATACAGTATACCAGGGGTGTCCAACCTTCTGGCTTACACGGACCGCATTTGAAAGAAAAACAAATGCCTCGGGCCGTATATAAAATTTACTAATTCTATTGATATTTGTTATCCAAAAAATATAATTAATAATGTAGAATAATGATATCCACCATGACAAAGCGACAAAAATGTCATAGCACAATAATCTTTAAGTTCTTTTCCTTCAGAAAATTGTTTTTAAATAATTTAGCACTTATAAAGTTTTAATTACTGAAATAATAAATATTTTAGAAAATGTATTAAATTAATTAAAATAAAATTAAGAATGTTTTTAAATATTCAAAACTTGATTATTTTGTTACCTGAAAGCTGAGCTTATAACTTTGATTTAGTGAATTTTATTCTTGAAAATATCTTTACGTACCTATATATAAATTCATATTTCTAAAAAGTGAATAAATGTATTGTGAAGCCAGGAATATTTGCTTCTGGTTAGATAATTTTTATAAAATTTTAATAGAGAGACATAATTAAATTCCAGGAGAAGACACACTATTTTATTGTCTTCTTCAATTTATAAAAATTCTGCTACCCTCGGCACAAAAACTTTCAATTTAATGTATCATATATGTTTTCTTTTGTTGGGCCGCATTCATTGCAGTGCTGGGCTGCATGCGGGCTCGGACAGCCCTGCAGTATACCATACATGGGAAATAAATAAATCTTATAATTTAATAAAAATGAAATAAAATTGTTTTCATTTTTTTGTCCAGAGTTTTATTTTGAATTTTGAAGGCCCTCAAAAATATTAGTTTCTCTGGGCCTCATATTATATAATACGAGGGATGATCCTCGATTGGAAGTAGGTGTACACCTCTTTGGAAGTATTTTGGAAGTACTTGGAAATATTTGGAAGTACTTGGAAATATTTGAAAATATTTGAAATATTTGGAAGTACTTGGAAATATTTGGAAGTACTTGGAAATATTTGGAAGTACTTGGAAATATTTGGAAGAACATGAAAATATTTGGAAGTACAAGTGGAAGTAGGTGTATAGCATATTAGGTCGCGGTTCACCCCTAGATATTATATATAGAAACTTTCAGAGAAAATAAGAGGCCCGGGGCAGCTAGAGGGCCTTCAAAGTTCAAAATAAAACTCTGGACAAGAAAATAAAAACAATTCTATTTTATATTTATTAAATTATAAGATTTATTTATTTCCCGAAACTTTGCGCTCTTCAACATTAACAAATTAGTTATTATGAGGCCCCTACAACCGTGAGGTCCGGGGTAGGTGCCCATCTTGTCCCCCTCCCCTTATTCTCTTATAGGTCCTGTATATATATGTAATGTAAAGAACTCTAGTTATGCAAACCTGACTCACACTATCTATAATATTTTTTACTGCAAATATCGTTAGCATTGATTTATTCTTTGACCCAAAAAATATTCAGCAAATGTTTCTCCTGATAGTGAGAGAAAAATAGCCGACCAAATGGAACTGAGCTCAGTGATGCGTGGCGCTATCTATTCTCATGTCTGCCTGGACAGGAGGGTCAGAATGTCCAGAAGGGTTGTCAGACTTGAAACAAATAGAATATTGATGATGACACATCTGACAGGTCGGCCTCAACACAATGGACCCGACATTCCTAACCTAATGCGTTTCATAGAAATTCACTCTCAAAGCAGGATTTGTTCTCAAAGCCCAGCGAGATTCCACTCCAGTTTCAGGATTACCCTGGATACTCTAATGACAAAGCAAACTAATTCTCTAATTCTAATTATTCATTATTTCAACATTATTTAAATTAAAACCAAAAACACTATATATTATAGGTACATTATATATAAATAAATTGGAGGAATTAAGTAAAAACTTTTTCATGAGAAGGGATGTTGGGTTATTTTGTTGCCCATCAGATTAGAAGGAAATTATTTGAAGGTTCCATAATATATTTTGATTTAGTATTTTAAGTTTATTGAATTCAGGAACGAATTCTGATTCCAGAGAAATTTCTCGTACCAGAGCAGATTGATTTGTTAATCTTGTCTCTGTTGTATTGATTAGAATATACTAGTATTTTGCCAATGTCCCATGTATTCTTTTATTGTGTTTCGCAAGACATTTAATTTTTGTGGGACTTATCCGCAGGTAAATTGTAGTGATTTATCAATTTCTATTTGAACTAAAAGCTGAATTTTGGCATGCCTTCATAGCTAGAGCCGTTCAAGATCTTATAATTTAATGAAACGATTTATTTATTTATTGTTTCTTATATTGTCAAGCTAGTAAGCCTGATCCTGGCACAAAGTTTTGATTGAAAAGTTTTTATTTTGCCGAGAGTAGCAGAGTTGTTGATTCATAAAAAGAAACAAAGAGGTTTTCCTCTGCTTCATCCAAATAAACATACACACATATATATATATATATATAAAATATATATCTGTATATATATATTATTTACAATATATATAATATCGAGGGGTGAATCGCAATTGGAATTAGGTGTACACGTCTTTGGAATTATGTGGAATTATTTTGGAATTCATTAGATAATGCCCCTTCATCTATTGTCTTCTACTTGGAAATGAAAGTGGAAGTGGAAGTAGGTGTACACTATATTAGGTCGCGATTCACCCCTCGTAAATATAATATAAGTTTTGATCCAAATTATGTTTAGCCCTTGAGAAATTCCATTATAAGGTATTCAAAATTTTCGTTGATTTTCTACAATTTTCTATCGAAATTTCTTGGATAAAAAGCCCAACAAAATCTAATCAGTTGTGTCTATTTTAAATACAAAACATTTAGGCAGCACAATGAAAACATTTTACAATCTTTCAATATTATTATTGTTATTCTAGAATTCACACATTCAACCAGAAACTGATTTTCTTCCACGTTTTAGAAATATGAATAAGCAAAAAAAAAAAAATAATAATAATTGAAAATTAATTATTTTGTTCTCTTTTGAAAAAGTGCAAAAACTTTTTCGAGATATTCAAGTAATATTTATTTATTTGTTTAGTGGTTCAATTTTACAGTACATGCTCAAATGGAGCTACGCTACTATCTTTTTGTTTAATACATATGATAACTTTTTAACCACTTTTCATGATTCTATACATTGTTAATTTCAAATAGATGTATTTTCTTCTACTTTTCTCGTCTATTTCCTTGTGTCAACTTCTTCGTTGATTATATTCAAGTAATATACCTAGGTTTTAAAAATGAATCCTGAAACTCAAAAATTTCAGGAGAGATTAAATATTCAAAAAGTTGTTTAACCCAAATGTGTAATGTATTGGGGGAAGGGGGGGGGGCGATAAAACAGTTGTCTTTTCTTAAATAAAGGTAGATTGTCCAAACTATATAAATTTATTTTTCATCAAAGGACTTTATTTCCACCCCTCACTTTTCATCGAGTACTTATCATGTAAATTTCCTTTATCTATTTATTCTTGCATAGTCTAATCCTTTCCAAACGGATTGTATAAGAAATATAAAATTAGCATTAATTAGCGTACAGGGTTGACCCGGGAGGCTTCGATGACCTTGTAAAAGTTAATAACAGACGCGGAAAACGAAAACGACCACCCTTCGTCAACCCGCCCTCACCTAATCTCCAATTCAGTTTTAGAGAACGCCAGCCAGCAAGTGGATGATGTCTGACTGGAACTGAAATAAACTCAATTGCCTCGTTCTTTTGAATTGCCTTCAAATCTACTCGACATTACCTAACTACGTTATTAGCGCGTAAATAGAATAAGTCGACGCGACGTCAGAGGACACGCCCGCAAGGCGAGCAAATTAAACACCAAGGGCGACATTGCAAATTTTAAGACCATCCTCCGGGGACTGGTTGCAGATTATTAGCATTACTCATGGGATCCTCGACACACCCCTACACCCTACACCCTGCATCTGTATTAACCATACTCTCCCTCTTGAAAGATTTCCACTGGATGAGAATAAAAATCATTCACGATTGTTTTGTTTTGAAATTTGAAATATAGAAGGGATTATTAGATTGGGTTAATAATAAATAAAAATTTAAACTTTTAGGGAGTCATTTATTTCAACATATAGCGGGAAAATTTTTCTTGTTTCTAACGAGATACTAAAAAATACCTTAGATATTTTATTGAAAATATTTTATTTTCCAAGAGTAGTAAGTTGTTGATTTATACAGAGAAAACAATGCGGTTGTCCTCTGATTGACACAAATAAGCATGATGCATGATGTTTTAAAGACTGATAAAGGTCGAACTTTCAAAACTAAAATCTCTAAAGAATAAATTATATATATCTATATGTATTTTCATTAAATATTTATTTTCATCAAGCAGAGGACAACTTTATTGATTTCTCTTCATAATATACTAAATACGAATTACTTAAAGAACCATCAATCGAATCAAGTTTTTTTGTATGGTCTTGGGAACAATGTCCATTTAGCCAGATCATAAGGGTAGTATTTCATATATTTATGTGTTTATTTGTTTGTGTGTGACTGTGGGTTTATTAGTATAGCAGCCAGATTATAGCCGGTCCAGTCTTAGGGCCGGTTGTATGTCGCAAAGTAAATGCTTTTACCACTAACAAAAGGTAGATGGTAAATGGAGGCACTGGGATGGCCAATCAGATGGCAGGCCTCCATTTACCATCTACCTTTTGTTAGTGGTAGAAAGCATTTACTTCGACATACATCCAGCCCTTAGTGGTGAGCTGGGATTGAACCCAGGCTTGTTAAATCTTAGTCAAGGACTCTAACTCTTCGGCCAATGGAAATACAAATATTTTGGCACCAGAACAAAATATCAAGGACGTTTCGTTCTTGAGGTATCGTGAGTATCCCAATTATTCAGTCACACTGACTTACATATACACAGAAAGAAAAAAATCATCGTTTAAAATGATTTTTTCCCCATGTTTTAGACATTTTTAATCGCATTGAGCAGAATTTTTTATTTGAGCTTATTCAACCCTAAGACCAGGAGTCACGGACGTATAGAACGACTTTTTGACTATGTGTCTGTCTTGATTTGATAACAACGAAAACGCAAGACCAAAAATGTAATAAAAAATTCCTTCAGGTCCCAAAATGTTTTTATTTTCAAAAATAATAATTCGTAGATTTTGGATAATTCAGCTTGAATATTTCCAGTTTAAAAATTCAGGAAATCAGACAAAAGTTTTATAATTAGGTATATGTAAAGAGCTATAAGTATGAAATTTGTCACAAAATTTTACATTAATGAAATTCTTAAATAAAATTCTTAAAAATTGAAGAGGACATACCTAGTCTTGGAAAAATTATCTCCAATTTTAATGTGATATAACCGATTACAAGTCTCCAATTACTATACTAATTGGTACCTTATATTTAATTTACTTATCATTGCTCATTTCTGTATACTAAACATTAATTTTTCGAAATTTCAAGTAATGATACCTACTATGAAATGTAATTATTATTTTTTTACATATGAAATTTTTATTATTAATTGTAGCAGATTAAATTGGGTTATTGTAAAATATCGTATTCGATTTGAATTTTGCATTGATCCTATATGTATTCTAAAATAGGCCACTGTTATATTGAAACCAACCGAATTTATAGAAATCAAAAGTCAAGCAACATGTAACGAAGTTAGTTATAGCCCGGGTAATGATCTTAAACACTGTGTGCTGTTGGCTTAGTACAACTGTCCCAATTCCATTTTGGCATTGATTGGAGATGTCTCAAGGGAGTTGTAACCCTTTATCGTAGGGCTATCTCTTCATGGTAGAGGCAGAAGATGGCTAATCCATCGAAAGCGTCGTAAGTGTTTTATGTAAAATAGTTCCAATTTACACTTCTCCAAATAAAATTAATTCATGTATTGAGTATACTTAATTGCACAATCAAAACTACGTCACCTACGATCATTATAGATCGAATTACGAGTAAAACAAATACAAAAAAAAAAGATAAATTTTTAAAGTGGTATGAAAATTTTTTGGAAACGAAATATTGATTAATAAAACTACTTAACATTTTCTGTGTTACTTGAGCGTTGAAAAAACTACTTTTTAAGCCTTCTTTTTATCAAAAATTATTTTATCAACTCCTAATTGAAATTGTAATTATTCCTTGTTTTTAATATTTTTGATTAAGGGAGTCCGAGACTTATCTATCTAGTTGATCTTCGAAAAAATATTTTGTATTTCTCCAGAGTGACAACGTCTGCATACAAAATTTTTTAACAAAAAGAAATTGTTAATAACGAGGTTAATTTTGAAAAAAATGTTTGTTTTTATAATATTAATAAAAAGAATATTGAGATAAATTTTTTCTCATTATAAGAACATTTATTTAACATAAAAACGATTTCAAGTAGAGTTGGAATTCTACACTAGTGCTTTTGTCATATTCTGTTGGCTGCAAATAACTTTTTATTTTTACATTTATCAATAACTAATTAACTAGATTATAAAATCTTTTGAAAAATGTATCATTCGAAGTTGCATTATTGATCTGTATAAATTTGTTGAAAATGATATAATTTGTATAGAAGTGATAGCCCTTTTAAAAGCTCGGTCAATTTACTTCCATGTTAAAAGGACAATTTTCAATAATTTATTTCTTGGTAATGAGACAGACGATCAACTTCATATTTCGGGAATAAATATTTAATGTAACAATGATTCGAGGGTAAAAATTTGAGAACGTTTTATAAAAATAATAAACAGTCCCGAACCTCCTTAAGTGAATATTCTTTTTTGAAATGAAACTTGTGATGATTATTTGTATACTTGCAAGAATTGGGATTCGGTAAAGAGAAAACTGATTAACAAATTTATTTTCAAACACAAATTTAAAAAAATAATTAAATTGATCTTTGATGAATTATTTTTTATTTAAAAGTATCCTCGTATGTTAACCAGCTTTTAGCGAATGCAAATTCGCCGAAATATATTGGTTCAATTACTAAGCATTTATTTTCTGAATACTATACCTATATAGTTCGATTTCTTTTTTCATATTATAGATATCTTTGTACAAAGGTTTTTGTAATTAAACGTTCAAATGAAATTTCCAAATTAACCAACCATCCGTGTGTTTACAAATCGATATTTAGTAAGAATATTCACTGCAATGTAAATTATATTTACTTTCAATAAGAATTTCATTTTTTTCGGAAACATCCCCCTATTCACATCCCTCTATTCAATTTATAGGAAATAATAGATTAATTTTCAATGGTTCTTTTGTTGAAAGAAAATTACAATCTATTTGGTAATTAAGTTTTCGTCCTCCGATCCTTTTATTTTTTGACTGACTTTAGCTTGAGTGTTTCGGTCATCGTCGCTAAATTTTCTTTTTTCATCCTCTTAAAAAAATTACCATGTAGATGGACTTTTCGCAGAAGGCCGTTTTGCAAATTAACACGTTGTCGCTTCTTTAATCTAATCGAGAACCTTTGTCCTTGTTTCTTCTGCAAATGTAAAATAATAACCCTTGGTGTGCGGGGGTGTGTTTTAGCAATTTGAAATGAAAAGGTAACCGTCGTATAATAAAAACGAATTAAAATACATGAGCCAAGATGGCTGCCGCCTTCCATTGCCAGTGACCATCATCCAGATGTGAAACCATCATATGAAATTCCATAATTTCGTGATTTTCTATGACAGGATTTGAACAAGCTAATTCATTTGGCTGGCGTTCATTTAATGGCTTATTCATTCATAAGAGGCTCTGTTTCTATTCTATTCCATGCGAATAAAATGGAAATTGTATTTTCTACTGGAAAGTTGGCCTGGCTGTAATGTAATCACCCTGTATAAGTGAGTGCGACAGCACGTGACATGACCGCCTGGCGCATTAACGGGGAACTACTCCGCCAACGGGGAATCCCATCAGCCTATAATGCACACCCGACTTCCTTCCTTCTTTCCTTCCTTCCCTGATAACTCCGCAAAATGTTACTTTATTAAACCCCATGCGTTCATATAACTTTAGAATTTAAATATGATTCTGGGAGAAATATCATCATTTCAAACTTCTAATTTCGATTTACATTAAGTGAGCTCTAAAAACATCAGCTATTATTAACGAGCAACCCCTTTGTTTAAGTGAAATCTTTGAATGGTTAAACAGACAAATTAACAGCCTGGATCAGTGCTCGTCATCCTTTTTAGTAATAATGCAGAAATAATTAAATCAAAACACCTTATTTAATTATTTTATTCTCAGGTGGAAAAAACTATGACTTTTTTCAGAATCTGCTTAGATAGTTCGTTTTCTTTAAAAAGAATTACACTGACTTTTTCAAATTTCGCATGGTATTCAGAGATGAAATTATTTTTTCTTCTTTCGAGTGGACCTATCTTGGTGTAATTTTGTTCTTTGCAGTAATCTACTATAGCTACCATCTGGAGTTTCTTAATAAACGATACTTTAGAACAATATGTTTATCATTATGCTTACAATATACTTATTCTAAATAAACGCATAGGACATTTAAATTAAAAAAAATTACTCTTAATCAATTTCTGCACAAAGAGCTTATAGTTCGACTAAACATTTTTGTAGTTGGTGCCAATCAAATATATAAGGCAGCGAAGTATAATATTAAAATTATAATTAAGTATTTATCGACGTTTCTATGATAAATATTCTAGGACCAATATTTATTGAAGTATCTAGCTATTTAAGTTCACTTAATGAAAATAAATTTAATTTGTATCACTACGATTTAATGGGGAGACAGCCCAGGATAATTAAATAATTAATTTCCAAAAAAATAATATATTGGAATGTCCCTTTCAACTTTTTAAAAACGACATTTTGGATATAAAGACTTTAAAAGATTCCATGAACCTAGCATGTAACCATCTCCCCAATTATAAGTGTAATTTTTGATATTGTAGCCTTGCATTAACATCAACATGTTAATTCTTTTATGTTAATTACATGTTACAACACCAAAAACAACTCTTATAGAGAAGACAAAAGTGGTTACATGCTTCCTTTGTTTTAAGGCCTTAAGAGGAAACGTCGATTTGAAAAGGTTAAAAATAACAATCCAATACATTATTTTTGTGGAAATTAATTAATTTAATTACCCTGAGCTGTCTCTCCATCAAATCGCAAAGATAAAAATTAAATTTATGTCAACTTAAATAGGTTGCTACTTTAATAAACATTCGTCCTAAAATATTAATCATAAATACGTTGACAAATATTACATTTTTTATACCATATTTACTTGACCGTCTTATGTTTTTTATTTTATTTCATCAAATTTACAATAAATAATTTCAGTACCTTAATCAAAAAATTAAAGTTTCAAATAAATATTTTTGATTGAGAAAGATAATATTTGATCACTAAATCAATCAATCAACTACTAAATCCGAGGTGTTATAGATTATTTTCATTATGTCAGGAAGATTGTTTTATCATTAAATGGAGTGAAACAGCCCTTCTGACTTAAAAATAATCTAAAACACCTAGGATTTAATGGTTGATTATCTCTCTTGATTTTCTTTAGAAATTTTAACGATAGATACTATTATCAGCATTTGTCATTTACTTGATTTATAATTTTTCAACGATTGTCTAAATATTAAGGTCAAATGAAATCTTGTATCTTAAATATTTATTACGAGTTATAGAAGAGATAGGAATTTAATGAAGATGTGATATTAATATGATGAACCTCAACAGTTTGCGCAATGATTATCCCATTGAGGGATTGCGTTCATTGATTTGAAGAGCAAAGGGCTCTTTGGGCAAAAGCTTTTTATCCAAGCCGCAGTCTATTAAGATGGAAACGAAAATGGGGTGTGCGCCCCTCACCCCCCAAGCCTGTCTCTATATATTCAACAGAGGGAGGAATTGTACTGCAAATTGTCTAGAATTGGTTCGACAAGAGAATTCGGATCTTGGCCCTATTGTGAGGGGTTGGGTTATCACGTCCCGAAGGGTTGAGTTGATATCGCTCCTAACTGCATCAAGTCTGCTGAATATGCAGACAACGTTCCAAAGACCGATCTAGCTATCTATTTATATATAGATATCCAGATATAGAGGGAAAGAAGGAAGGATGGAAGGTGAAGAGCAAGGCAAAGGAGCAAGTCGAGTGAAAAAGCGATCTTGTGACAAAGTTGAGAGTCGATTTGCTTACGAACAATCACTCGGCGAAGAGATCTTCTTTATCGTATTACCATTAATGAATAGAAATTACAAGAATCAAATTATCGAACGCGTACCGGGTGCAAATGGGCTTGAAACACTTCTGCCTACCTTTTTATTCTTTTCTTTTTAATAATTTGAAAAATGAACCAAAGAGAGAATGAATTCAAATTATAAAAAAAATCAATGAGGTTGTAATCTTCTTGATGCAAATAAACTTATACATAAAGATTACAAATATGAATATATGTATTTTGTTTGTTAGAGACTAGTATACTAGTTTCTAAGGGTTGACCTTCATCATTAGTCTTTTTAATTAGAAATATTTTACATGTTTTTTTCATGGGTTCAAATATTGAACTGTTGCTGTTTTTTTTTTTAATTTTATTAAACCAATTATTTTACATGAATTAATGTATACATTGTATTTGAGCTTCGACTCCGGAGATTACTTCTCCACCATCGAGTGTCCTTGATCATCTTTTTAGTTCTTGTTTTTAATAAGAGGAAAAACTAATTAAATAAAAAAACCTCTTTTCCGATAATCCATTCCAATCAATCCACTGTTGCTATGTGAGTAACAATAAACAATCACAAGTATACAATGGGGATTTATTGGATGGGAGATCAAAGATAATGAGATTTACAAATTTCGAAAAAAATTATTGGAACCTTATTTTCAATCTCTAAAAAAGGGACGTTTCGAAAGATCTCCTCGGCTTGTTCAGTGTTTAAAAGTGTCAATGGAGCAAGGTAGAGAATCAGAAAAGATAAGATTCGTTTGTTATGTGACCATTTTGCTTACAACAAAACAAAAACATTCAGCCGGGTATTTGAACACATGAGAAATAACAGATAAAATATTTTAATTTAAAATAACTGATGGTGAAGGTCAAACCTTCGAAATTATACTCTCTAATAAATAAATCATAGGCACCTATATGTATATTGCAAGGGGTATTGGAATTAGGTGTACATGTCTTTGGAATTATGTGGAATTATTTTGGAATTCATTAGATAATGCCCCCTTCATCTCATGCGCGGATCCAGGGGGGGACGATAGGGGCGACCGCCCTCCCCAAAGCATTGGAGATCAATATTTTTTATATGTTTATTTTTTTATTTTTTTTATAACATTAAAATTTTAAAATTGAAGAAAATAAAGTTCTATGTGGGGGGGGGCGGCGCTCTGCCCCCCCCCGCTTGGACAATTCGATCGCGACACACTCCGAGATCAAAAGTAGATCTTATATACCGGCGACCGCCCCCCCCCCAAAACAGAGGTCTGGATCCGCACCTGCTTCATCTATTGTCTTCTACTTAGAAATGAAATGAGTCTTTTTTTTTGGGGGGGGGGGCAAATAATTCTGTATAAACGTCATCAAAAATATGTCGCCATATACCAGTTGTTCCTTAAAAGTATATTAACGCGGTTTTTGCTGATTCATCGGTATATAAATTTAATAACTAAAAACAATAAAAACTCAATCTTTGGATTTTTATACTTAAAACAGTTTTGATGTAGCGATGCGATAATATGTATATAGTATATGTTTATTTGCATCAAGCCGAGCACAACCTCATTTGATATCGATTTATAAATCAACAACTCTGATAATCTCTCAGTAAAACAAATTCTTTTCAAATAAATTCAAATTATTTCTAACGTACTTAATCAAATTTTTAATGATTCATTTTTATTAAAATTATTGAAATTTTTGAATATTACAATTCTAAGACAAATATTTAAGATCTATACTCAGTTAATTTATCCCAAATAAGAAATAGTAAAATAGATTCTCTGTGAGTAAACAATTACAAGTATCGTATATGATTGAGATTTGTTGGATGGGAGCTTAAAGATAATTAAATTTTTAAATTTCGAATATTACAACGTCATTTACAATCTTTTAAAAATAGTCGTTTCGAAATATAGTCTCTCCTTCTTCAGTGTTTAAAAAGGCCAACGAAGTAAGGTTGTGATCACCTCTGCTTGTCTGCTTTATCAGCGCTTGTTTGGTTTTATAGTTTGTCATTAACATCAAAACCAATCTTCATTAATTTCTACCAACCCTCCAAAAGGTGTTACTAGCTAATATCTTTATACAAGTATACTTTTGTTTTAGGATTTTTATGATTAATTGTAAAGATAGATTTTTTACAACATCGAAATTTCAATAAAAACTATTGGTGTGGTCGCGTTTACAATTTTTTCTTATTGTAGTGTTAAGAAAAATTTAATAAATTAAAAGAAGCACTATAAAAACATGAGTGAAAATCGAAAATTAAGGAGGATTATGATACTTGTTTGAATTGTTGGGATTTTAGCTCTTACGTCAAAATGATTATCTGAATTTGATGGTAAATTATTTTTTATAGATTCCCAAACAATGCTCATTTAGTCAGGTCCTAAGTGTAGAATATTTTATTTTTTCATATGTATGTTTCCAGTGTATTTTTGTGTGTTCGTAAATGTGTAGGTATATATTGAGCTAGAAACCAGATTTTTTTATGATAATGATGAGAGAAGGAGTTACACCAAAAAGGTGCAACCCCTAAAGTCCTGGGTTGGCCCCTCCATCGTGAAAAGATTTTAGCCAGTCCAGTCTTTGTGGCTTGAACCTGGGATTGGTGATTCTTAGGGCCGGTTGTATGTCACAAAGTAAATGCTTTTTACCACTAACCAAGTGTAGATGTTAAATGGAGGGGCTGGGATGGCCAATCAGATGATAGGAACTTTCAGAGCCTGTCATCTGATTGGCCATCCAATCCCTCCATTTACCATCTACCCTGTGTTAGTGGTAAAAGCATTTACTTTGCGACATACAACCGGCCCTTAGTTAAGGACACTAACTACTCATCCAACATGATTGACCAATAAAATAAATTAACAAAAGATATATTGATAAAGAAACTATGACGCGGACACAAAGATCACAAAGGTTTAGAAAGCTTGCATTAATAAGTTGGAAGAAAAAGTCAAAACTTTCAAGACTCGGTACGCTTTTGGCGATTTCAAACATGATCGTTGGAGAAGTGAACCCAGATAATCCGACAATATCGAAATACTTATAGAATGACTACTGAATATTATTTAAATTCATTCTTTCCTTTATTTCTAGTATCGTAGATGCAATTTGGACTTAAAGATATTTCACTTTTTCCATAGTTACACTAAAAATAAATAAATAAATAAAAAGCTTCTCCAAAATAAATCTATAAAAAAATTGTATATCTAAATAACCCAAAAAGATTAGAAATCTTTATTTGTTACTATTTTCGAAAACTATCTCTTAGAGATTGAAATAAATCAGTAAATTTCGTATTTTTGTAAGTCACGAATTTAATATCTGATTCATAAAATTATCATTTATGTATTTAGCAGATTCATAGACGGTTATCCTAATAAAAATCAAATCAACATTCCCGGAACTCTAAGACAATTCCAACTTAAAAACAAGATTGACACGCTTGGGGCCAGTTCTGTCAACCGTTTACTCAATTCCTCTCCTAACAATTTCCTTCTTGTACCTTCCCTACCCTACGATGCTCTGGTCAGCAAGGTATGACAAGAATACTCAGCTAAGAAAATCTACGCTCAAGAGAAAATTCTGATTCTTAAGAATTAAACGAGGAATAGATAAATGTTTGTGTTCATCAAAGAACTCTAAAATAATAGAACTTTGGGAAAAATTTAAAGTATTTAAATCTCATCTCAATTTTGAGTTCATTGTTTACTGCCCTAGACCTAGACTAAAGGTGGTGAAACTTTTTCTTCTTAAGAACCTTTTTGGGCTTTACGTGCCAAAAAATCTCTAATGTTTCTTTCAAAAAGTCTCGCGTGTCACATAAAATGTACCTTAGTACTAAAAAAATAATAATACAATTTTAAAAATTTATTTTCTAATTTTACTAATTTGGTATAAATTCAATATATAAATTATTTGGAATACATTATTAGTTGGTTTAAAATTATTTGAATTTTATATAATTGATTGAAATTGAAATTTTTTGTTTATTTATCTATATTAGCACAAGGACTTACATTTCAATAAAATCTTTCGAAATAATTTTCTCAATTTTTGACCTGGAAGTTGTAAAAAGGAAGAGAGTCCTAAATAAAATAAGTTTTCTACATTATAAATATAAACTTTTTGACTAGAACGAACTTTCTACAACGTTTTGACTTATCGTGAATATCGGAATCCAGATAGATAGACAAACACTCAGAGAGAAAATTATAATTGCTTAAAATACATTTTCTCCACGTTTCAAGCATTTTTTAATCACAATTGAACAAAAAAGACTATCGAAAAATCATCAACTTAATAGCTTAAAAATGCTCCAAATAAACATCTCAATTAAATGGTAATTTTGTTTTTATATAGCTGAAGTCTTCATTACTTAAGAATCCATGAATTAGTAAATTATAAGCTATAAGCTTAAAAGAATACACAAACAATTAAAAATAATAGAAAACTCATATATTGGTTCTGTTCCCTGTTGATTTTGAGGCGGTTTTAGTTTTGTTTTGAAGTCTTTATTATAATGGGTTTCCGCCTTGGAATTATAAACATTTTGACACTATAACGAACTTTCTATTAAGTTTTGATCTATCGTTAGTATCCGAGCCAGATAGATAGACTGATACACAGACAGACAGTAAGAATAATTACTTAAAATTCGTTTTTCTCACATTTCAGACATTTTTAAACATAATGAACAAAAAAAGACTAACGTGAATTAAATTGTAATTTTGTTTTTATAAACCAGGGGTCTTCAATACCTTCGTACGAATCCATGAATTAGTATATAATTAGCTATTAGCTTAAAAAAATTGATAAACAATTAATGCTGGATACTAGAAAGATTATGTTCTGTTTGCTGTCGATTTTGGGGCGGTCATTGGTTTTGTTTTGAATCTGTGAACTGACATCCAGGTTTCTGGGAGAGTCTATTGATCGCGGGTCTCGTGATTCTTCGAGATTTGGCTGCCATCCTCGACGACAACCCCCAGCCTCCCCAAGTTCCCTCGGCAAACCCCAGCCTCTATCTAACCTTTGCTGTTTCGCGAAATCGGATGCTCTCGGGCGTTAATTCACTTGGCGTAGTAAGGAACCGGAAAGAGATAAAGTGGAGGGGGCAAGGAGATATCCGATCCCGCGGTATCTTCACCCGAACTCTGTGCCAAGATATGCCGGAGCGACGTCACTTGAAAGTGCTTTCCCAAATCGAAACAAGTAACCTGACTCTCTGCTCTTCTTCTCCAAGGGAGAGAGAAACTCCACGGGTTTTACAAATTGGATTAACGCCCCTCTCAAGGAAAACTCTTCACCACCCCCACCACCTCTCGCCCTTTCCCAATCCCTTTCTGCAGCAGATTTTAAGACTTTGCCCTCAGCCTCTTGCTCGATCGTATCAAATTTTACCACCACCAGAGAGTATTAGTAGAGGAACACCGATGCAGAATAGACAGTATCAATTTACTCACAAAGATTGAGCAGAATTTATAGAAAAATATAAAAAAAAAAAAGTAAAAGAAATCTCGTTCTATTTCGTGAAGAAAATAAAACAATAGTATTAAAAGAATATTCTATTATTCAGACAAAATATTGGAAGGAAAACAAAAACCTTTTTCAAGACGCGATACGCTTTCTGCATATTTTGGTGATTTGGTTATTTTTTTATCAGCAATCGGTTTTTAACTAGCACAAAAGGTCAACATTTATCTTATTGAATGACTTGGAAGTCGAAAATGGTGCATTCTGATGGGAATATTTCATTAAAAATATCTAATCGCCTAAATTTTAGTTAGGTTTTAGTCGAAACTATTAGATAGAAGGTGAATCTTATTTTTTTTCTTTTTACATAAAAAAAGACAACATTTTTCTGAGGAAATGACTTTGGGCATCCCTATATAGATTATTACGATGTTGATTTTTGTTCGTAGAATGTTAGTAAAGTATTCCATTCACTTTCAGGAAGTCTTCTATCTACAAGACCATAAAAGTAAATTCACTCCAACAACTCCAAGTGGTAGTATTCGATGCCCATAAGATACAGGAACAGAATTTAGAAAAATTGGTTTCAAAGCTAAAACTCACATGAAAACTCAATGGTAGTTGTGTGTGGAATACTATAGCTCGCAGCATCAAAATCTGAGACGATTGAAATTTGAAGCTAGACACTACTAGCTCGTGACATGACGGTAATATTTTGACCAAAATAGAAATACCCCTTATATCACTTTACTAAGTTTCTGGTGGTTTTTCTTTTTTCACACTGTGCTTAATAATTATGACATGTTCTATGATGTCGTATTTTTTCATCATATGTTGTCAGGGTCAAAATTCTGTAATTGTAGGCTGGATGGGTTTGTGATTTTTATTTTATTTTTTTCAAAAGAGATTCATACGATTTAAAAAAAAAACATGTTGAGCTAACAAGTACCACTCACAAGGTCTGAATGGAAAATTAAGTTGGTTGAGGCAAAGCATATTTAATAAAATTAAAAATAGATTACTAGGTAGGTTTCAAAAATTAAAGAAATATTGTTAACTCAATATATATTTCAGGCGGCTAGCCCATCTTCAGAAATTAACTACATTGATAGCTAAATATTTATGTATTTTAAATTTTTCCCAAGTTCTCTGATGTGTAATATTCTTGAGTGAGGTATTATTAATATGAAAGGAGAAATTTTCTTGAGTGAAAGTCGTGTTGTTCCACCACCAGGTTCTTTTCTTACTTTATTTTCCTTTAGAGCAAAATTTTATTCAACCGCCTTTATACATTGTACATTAAAAATAAATATTAAAGGGAGAAACAGGATAAAAATAAATACAAAAAAATATGATTTTCATTATATTAATTTATTTATAATATATTATATAACTACAATATTTAAATATTTTTGAAAATATATAAAATAAATTAAAATTTAAAAAAAAGATGAACAAATAAAAATATAGATTTATTATTGTGCTTTTTGTTTAAATAGAGCTAAATAATATATTTTTTAAAAATGAATTGCACATGAAGAATGAGGCTGTGGCCCATAAGAGAGACAGCCCTCGTTTCTGTACAAATTGCACGCGGAATGATTGCGTAGGAGATATCGATTGGAAATCGAGTTTTTATTTACAAATTTATTTATATATTTATATATGTATATATATTTATTTATTTATAAGATAATAGAGAATTAATATATATGAAATTCTACAATATGTGCATCAACAAAATACTTATATAGAGAGATCGAGGCGAAAAAAATTCATAAATGAATCTTTTTTTCTGGTTTATATCTTACATTTAGCAATACATATATATTATATATATTTTAATACTTTAAAATATTTATACATATATATATTTATATAATTTTATTATATATTGATAAATCACATGTGTTTTTTTCTTTGGCTTATAAGAGTCTTTGGATTCTATTGTGATTGAAATAATAACATTTAATTATAAAAAATAAATTAATAAATAACAAATAATAAAACAAACAAACAATCTCACTTGCGATCAATATCCGTAGCACCACACAAATGAAGCAAACATTGAAACATTTTACCAATCAAATTTTATTGTTCGAAATTGTCATAAACCCCAAAACAACAATTTTTTTTATTCTTTTTTTTAATCCACATTTGAGAATTATTGTCTTCAGCTGCAGAGAGGCTATTTTTTTATCACAAATAAAGAGACTGAAATATCAATGTCTCTTGACTAGTTCGACCACAGTAATAAAAACTAATATAAGTATGAGTATTGTATTTTTTTTCTTGTTTATTCTTAACAACTTATGAATAAAACACAGTTTGTCCGAACCACCAAAAAGACGAAATAATAAAAAAATTCAATTGATATTATACGTATTTACATTTTAATATAAATAGTAAAATCAGTATTTTTTTACTACATATGTTTACTATAGTCATTCAGGAAAAGTAAGATTTTTTTTTAATTACCTATTTCAAAAAATATTAAAAGTAAACAACCCAAAGGATATAGTGTTCAAAATTAAAGTAGTATTTTGCCTAGTGTAGTAGTGTATTTATTTTTAAAGTCTAAATTAAATATTGTGTTTTCTGCTTAATATTTTTAAGTTAGCTTTTTAGTAGGTATTTTAAATAATACTTTAATAAGATTTATTTTACAAAGTGAATAAATTTGAATGATTAATTAATAATCACTCAGACTCATTTGCTTAAGTTTTTACCTGAAACATTTCAAGATTCAGAAATCTCTTCGCAACATAATATCGCTCGAATAAAAGGGTTTCTCAAAGGTTCAGCTGAAAAATCTCAGCAATATTGCCTTTATTAATATGAGATTTTTCTCGAGTAGAATGGATCAATAGTTCATGTGAAATATTCAAACTATATCAAAAATTATTTCAAGGCATTCGAAATTTATATTCTCAAGTAAATAAAAATATTAAGAAACATGAAGAAGAAAAAAAGATTTTCTTGAAAAATAATTGAATCAAAATTAATTTTTAATTTCATAGCTTAATTTAGAAATGCAATCAATACTTTTCCACATACTTATTATTTATATTTTACCAAAATCACCTCACATTTCCTTCAAATCTACTTTAACTTAGAAAAGACTATTGTTATACAGCTTAAATACGGTTTGTTAACTTTTTCCTAACTGAATTGGTCAGTGTCTTAGAAATAAATTGACTAATAGACTTTTCTGTCTGTTTGGTGGACTAACTTAAGGGGTTTGCATGAGCGGGATCTTTTAAAAAGACTTTAAATAATTACTCATATATTGTATAAAATTTCTGAATAATACTGAAATAAAAAATGAAATATTTAAAAATAAAAGAAAATTGACTAGATTCACAAATAAAACTATATTCGTGTAAAATAAATATCAAATTTAACGATTTTTATCATTATCAACCCAGATAGCACATCCGTTCTAGAAGATGTCTTATTCAGCTCTTATTTATTATCTTTAAGATGTTTAGAAGATCTCCAAATGTCTAGAAAACATCTTCTAGACCAAGTGTGCTAACAGGGAAGTAGAGCTTATATATGCTTTGGTTTACACCGTGGATACCAGAGCTAAAACCATCCGTTTTTATCAAATTCTTGGTACAAACATACAGAAACTGTGATGAAGATCGATTTTTGAATGAAAAAAATTTACGCGTGTTATATGACAGATGTGGTTGTACCTCAGCGGACAAGCCAGGTGCCAGGAATGTCAGTTTTGACATTCGGGTTCGATTCCCGAAAGAGTGAAACAAACCTTCTGACATAGTAAAAATATGTAGATGTAATTTAATGGCTTAGTATGTAGAAATTTTCTGAGGGTTAATTAATGAGACAACAAGGTAGATCGTGATTCTCAATATTATTATATTTTCTTTAAATATTGAGGATCACTAGCTACCTTGTGGGTTCATAAATTAACCTCACAAATTTTCCCATAATAATTTCTACATAATAAAAATAGTCCATAACAAGATTGAAGTTGTTTTTGGAGACGGACTGACAAGTGAATTGAGTGGATTTTGATGAGTCAGAGATTACTACACTAAATTCTGCTGAGAATAAAGTACTTGTTACTGCCATTGAGAGAGTAGACAGAAGGGAATGTCACATTGGATTTTCTTCACTGAACTTTCAAAACCCTGAAGAAGGAGGGAATAAACCCCCGAAACGTCGGGTTTGAATAAAAAAGATAGTTATAATAATCTCTCTTTTTAGAACCTTGGACTGCCTCATCAAAATCCACTTAATACTCCATAACATCTAGTAATTGACCATCTTTTTGGATTTTCGCACTACTTTAGTTCACGTACCCTCGGTGTAAGCCAGGAATATATATGCTTTTGAATTATACTATATTCTCTAAGTAAAACAATATTTTTGGTGATTCTCCCTAAAAACCACCCCTTGTGATCTCTTTGGCCAAGAAACAGGGAATGTTTCCAGAAGCAAAGGGTAACAACTAACGAGACGCATTGTTGGACCTCTCTCTCGCTGAAGACAATCGCACTTCTTTGGGTGTGTTTTGGGTTAGCGTTTTTCGCTTCGAGTTTGTAGCTTAGAGCCTGTTGAGCTGCCATTGGTGTCTGGGGAAAGTGTCCTCGGGAGGCGGCGGGGGCGGTGGTGGTGGCGGCGGGGGTGGCGCCCCCACCGCCGCGCTGCCCTATGCGACAGGGCGCAGCTCGGTGTGCTGGGTCTCCTTGTGTCTGCGGAGGTCCACCTTGCGCTGGAACGCTCGACCACATAGATCGCAAGCGAACGGTTTGAATCCCGTGTGCTTCCGACTGTGAGTAATCAGGTTGGACGATTGGCTGAACGCTTTTCCGCACACCTGACATTTGTGCGGCTTCTCACCTGAAAACAACAACAAAAATAGATAAATTAATAAAATCATTAACAACAATCAATGGGCTTAAAATATTTGTAGAATCAATCTCAAAACATAAATTTCAAATCGATTTCTATCTTCCTCGCATGACCGAAATTGGAGCTTTTTTAAGATTTGGCTCTTTGTGAATTTTAGTGATTTGGAAATTTTTTTATTAAGGAGGTTCTTTCGCGACAATACACACAAAAAGTTTTAGCCTCGTAACCACTCTATAAATATGAACGGAACTAAAATTTTAGGCTATGTTTTTTTAACGTGACTGTCCACTCATACTACGAAATCTCTATATAGATACAGACATACTTGCCGGTCGTTTCCAAGCCATTGTGCTTATATCCCCTCCACTAAAAATAATCGCCCAAATATGTTTGTTTTTATCAAAACTAAGAGGTAAATAATTTCCATTTTTTTTTTAATTTACTCCAAATATATTTTTCTAACAAATATTAGTTTTTCATCAAGATGGTGAAAATCCTTCAATGAAAAAAAATAAAATAATGATCAAATCCCCACCCTTTCCCCATCTATCCTATGTTAAAAATGTCATTTTTAATTCCAATTATTTCATGTTTGGTGTGGTAAATCGTCTTCAAATTTTAACAGTATGTGTATTATGCTTTTAATGACTTATATTCCAAGTTTCAAAGACTTCTTGAATCTTTGCATTTGTGAAAGAACTACTTTAAAAAATGTTGTCTAAGAATTCGAAATTTGTTGGATGATGCTAAATTTTAGTTTATTAACTACAACTATTCAATAGCTTTCATATTTTACATTTTTTGATAAAATTGCCAAATTAGTAATTTTCTTATAAATCCAGGTTAATAAATTAATTTAGATCAGTGAAAGACAAAATAATTAAAAGTGATTGATAAATTTTTAAATAAAAATATGGAGAATTGATGGAAGGCCAAGGATAATAAAAAATAAAATTCTGAATAAAATAAATTTATTGAAACGTCACTTCCATCCTCTTAAAAACCGACGTTTTGGAGAATCTTCCATCCTTCTTCAGATTCTACAAAAGAGAAAATCCCCCTTAAGGGGGTGACGTTTCAATAAATTTATTTTATTCGGAATTTTATTTTTCATTATCCTTGGACTGTTTTCCATCCAATGAAATTCTACTAGTCCGTCCCTTCAAAAGAAAATACTTTCAACATTTTTAAATAAATTTCTCAATTTTTTATTGGCTATAGGTGGGTCCATCAAAGTTAGGGGGCGAATTCAATTGCATAGTTCTGAGTAATCAGATATCAGGTTGGGAGAACGTGAACAATATAAGAGAGTAGATCGCCTAGAACTTTGTAATAGAAAAGTAAGTCGCATAGTAAAAAGGGTTGAACACCATTGCTTTGATTATTTATTAATTTTCTGAATTTTTTTCTCATTATGAAGTCCAGTGGCCCAAAACATTCATTTTTTGGATGATTTTGTCGTGTTTTCACCAATTTATTTTTGTGTTGTGTTAGTACTAAAAAGATTTTTTGATAATTGAATATTAACGCAAAGTGGCAAAAAGTATAATATTTGTAGGACATAATCACTCAAATTTTTTTAAAGTTAAATAAGGGTGATAAAATATCATGAAAACTTAAGGGTGGCTTATAAATATTTGAAAAGTCGAGTCTTAAAAATTGAAGATTGAATGGAATCAAACGATTCAGATAAAATGAAAAGAAAATTTCATCTTCGAGATATTTTTATTTTGGCTCTGAAAGGATGATAAATATTTGAGAAATAATCAGACCAAAGTTTTATTATATTTATTTATTTTTTGAAAAATTTCTTATTATCAAATTTCCCTACAGTCTCGATTAATTTTTCTACTAACAAGGGTGTTTTAGAATTTTTCTAATTTTATGAAATTTGATGGTATTTTTCAAAATTTTTCATAAAGGTTCAATCGTCAAATTATTGGTTTTAAAATTTAGAATAAGAGAAAGACGAATTTTAAGATTGGATCATAGTCAATATAATTTTTTTTATTAATTTTATTAAAAGTTCAGAAACTTGGAGTCAGCTCTAGGTGAAATTTATATTAATTAATTATTGAATTAAATACAAGCATAAACTCACCTTGCATGTATTTAATATTATTTTCACTCAGGTACATTTATGAAAGCTCGATAAAGTTTAAAAAGTGGCCTCTGATTTAGTAAGAAAATTAAATTTAAAAAAAAAAAACTCACTTTCGACTAAATAATTAAAGCGCTTATAACGTTCTTATAATGATTAGTAGTGTTATTAATTTTTCTAATCGACATGTAGAAAATTAGAGATTTTTCTATTTAATAAATTAATACATTAACTATTTGTAAAATAAAATCAAACTTGACTATTATATGGTTTAAAAAATTCTTATAATTTTTATTAATTAAATTACTTAATTTTTCACAAAGAGAAACAAAGAGGTTGTCCTCTGCCTGATGCAAATAAATATACACACATATATATCGAGATGATATATCTGTATATATATATATATATTATTTATTTGTTTGAGACTATAGTTTCGAAGACTTGGTCTTCAACATCAGTCTTTTTTTAATTATAAATATTGTTTTTCATGGAGTCAATACCGTATGGATATTGAAAATTTGATGTTTCTTCACTGGTGGTGGTCAGATTAGAATTCTAAAAATAAAATTTTCAATATCCATACGTTATTGACTCTATGAAAAACAATATTTATAATTAAAAAAGACTGATGATGAAGACCAAGTCTTCGAAACTATAGTCTCAAACAAATATAATAATAATATATATACAGATATATCATCTCGATATATATGTGTGTATGTTTATTTGCATCAAGCAGAGCACAACCTCTTTGTTTCTTTTTGTAAATCAACAACTCTGCTACCTCAGCAAACCAAAAACTTTTCAATTACTTAATTTCTACTAATTAATATTCATTATTATGATCTAGGGAATCGGATTAGCCGAGAGCTTAAGACACTAGCCTTCTAAGCAGGAGTCCCGGGTTCGAGTCCGAGTCCCTGCATTGATATTTGACCGGCTATAATCTGATTCCTAGTCACCAATCCGTCTGGCAAGCGTGGTGACTTAATGCCAACCCCTTCCACTTTGATGGAAGAGGCCTATATTCAGCAGTGGATTGTCGATATCGACAGGCTAATGATGATGATTATGATCTTAAATACAAATTATTTTTCAATCAATTGAATATTATTTATATTTGAATTCAAATAAATATATATCTTTTTTAATTCAATCCGGTTCAATTATTTTGATAAATAATGTGCTTTCTTTTTTCTTAAGGTGTGCGCTCTGCTAGTACAATTGACCTCTCTCTGCCCTGGCTGAGCCAGTCAGCCCGCCAACTCGAAGCGACCCACGCAGGACATCAAGAGTGCTCCAAGAACATCCGTTATCTTACAGCAATCAAGGTAAGAATTGAAAAAAATTTTAATTAAAATTATTCATTTTCACTTCTTTTTGCTAAGAAAGTAAGAAATTTTCAAAAAAATTAAAAAATCTGCTTTATATCAATTACATACGGCCTGCACGTGATCAGGGCTAACTGATTCACTTTCGCATATCTAAAACAACTTGAGATTTCTATTATCTATCTATAATTCATTCATTTAAACCAATCCTCTCCTCCCGTAATAATAAACGGACTAATAGCTAATATTACTGAATAATATTAGGTATAATTTATATTTTATGTTATGAAATTCAGTTCGAAACCCCATTTGAAATATGTCTAAATAATGTACTAATATATAATTTATTTTTCAGATGATCTGTTGTTTGAAGCTGTAAAGGGGCATGTGTCAACGACCATTCATCTTGGCCGAGAAATGTAAGTACACATTATTTTTTTTTATTAAAACAATTTTGAATTATGAATTTTTATTAAAATTAAGAAAATTTATTAATTAAAAGAACGTGAGAAGTAATTACGTATTTTTAAGGAGGTCCTTTTGCTGTCAATGCATAAATAAAAAATATTAGAATATAGCTATAATTTAATTTTTTATAATATTGTAGTTTAAGTCTCTATCTATGCTTTGGTGGAGTTTGAATCACACATTACCGAGCAAATTTTTGAAAATAAAATTTTTTAAAATGTAAACATTTTCTTAGAGTTAGATCTTGATACTTTTTCTTGAATACTACAATTAGTTGATTATATAAAGTTAAAAACAAACTAAAAATTAGCTTTTTGAAATATGTAGGTTTCTTTTTTTGCAATAAAATATATGATTGACCGACGAATTTACTTAGATATTTACTTTAAAAAATCACATAAATGCTGTTTGGATGTAAACATAGACAGTATTAATACAACGTATTGCCAAATCATACAATAATTATTATCAGCTGATTTGAATAAATCAAACTAACTTTTGTATTTAATTTTTTTTATAATTGTTTTTATTTCAAACATTTTTGCGGCTTTCATACTATTTATTTTTTAATTCTATTATTTTTCATTTGTATTTTAACTTATTTTATTAAATATTACATCTTTTGACTCAACTGGAGCAAAAGGACCTCCTTAATAGTGTTAATTAAATAATTTATTTAAATATTTTATAAAGATTTTTTTTATTATAATTCTTTTGAGTTAATTTTCAATGCATTTAATTTTTTTACTTATCTAATTTATTTACTATATTTTAAATAGATAAATCTATAAATTATTATTCTTGGAATGTTTATTTTTCAAATCTTAATAAAATTTATTTAGGCAAATCCTGGGAGTGAGTTGTTATAGGAATGCTCTTTATATGCTTATTACGAATATCGAGCAGATATATTAATTCTTTCTCCCTTCTTTCAAAACAAGCTCAGACTAGTTTACAATTTATTTAGACAAATCCTGGGAGTGTATTGTTATAGAAATGCTCTTTCTATGCTTTATTACGAATATCATTAACAAGTAGATAGACTAATTTATATTTCTCCCCGTCGTTGGTTTCAAGCTCAGACTAGTACAATAAGGTTAATAATTTTTTTAATTTAAATTTTATTTTTTTTCTCAAATTGAATATTTTTCCTAAATATTGCAATTTTTCCCCTCTAGTGCCTGGCTTGTGTCTCCATTCAATCTACACGTACTCAACTTGGTTCAGCGCTTGGAGAGGATGCATCTAGTTATTCTAACGGTAAATTATCTCTTATCTATATTGATTTTATTTTCATTGATAAACAAATTTTTCACATGAAATATTTTTTTCATAATCTCATTTCCGTTCCCTCTTTGAATTGAATTCCTATCACGCATATATTAAAGATAATTTGAATGATTCTTAATTAAAATTACTCATTTAATACATTTGTTTTTAAATTTATTGAAATATTTCTTATTTATCATCGGCGAGTATATTTTCGTAAAGACATAGCAATGAGGTTGTCATCTGCTTGATGCAAATAAACTCTCTCTCTTTCTCACAAACACATACACACATATAAATATGTATATCGTATGTATATATAATATATAATTTATTTGTTAGAAAATATAGCTTAAATCTTGAGCTTCATCATCAGTCCTTTTATTTAGAAATATTTTACCTGTTATTTCTCATGAGTTCAAATACCCGATTGGATGTTTCCCTTTTGTTGTTAATAGTAAACTCGTCAAATAACAAATAATTTATTTTTTATTTTTTTATTTTTGTGACCAGATCACTAATTAAATCAAAATGAAAACATCCAATCGAATATTTGAACCCATTATACCCCGCATAAAATTTCGGGCCCGGGGCCCAAAATCTGAAACGGGCCCCTTATTTTGGAATAAATATGTGTTTTTAATGAAGTGGAATAATTTAAAAAAAATGCCACGGCCGGGTCCGGGCCTCTGCGGGTGATATGGAACCCATAAAATATTTGAATGATTGATGATGAAGATTTAATCTTCGAAACTATAGTCTAACAAATAAATTATATTTACACATATTTTTATTTGTTATATACTATAATACATTTTATATAAGTATATGTTTTAATCAATCAGAGGACAGCCTCAGTGATTTTTCTATATGAACCAACTCTTTTGCGTATCTAAAAGTCCAACCGCACCCACTCATTAACGATAATTTGAATCCTTTTTAATTAAAATAAGTCATTGAATATATTTATTTGATTTATTGAATTATTTCTCAACTCTGAAATTAATTTAAATTTATTTCTATTTCTCTGATGGTGTCCTCGACCCCCTGCTGCTTCTGATTGACGTCGTTCATGCACTGATGTTCTTCTTTGGATTACAGGCTGTAATGTGAGTGAACCATTTTTTTAGCATGGCGTTAGTTGTAATTATTAGTTTTTTAAAGGGCTTCAATTTTTTTTACTAGGAGCTAGTTTTTTATTAGAACCAATAGGACTTTAGCTCTTTTTATTAATAAATTAGTATATTTTGCTTTTCAATCATAGATACATTTACTTATATTTTTGTTTTCACGTACTTTATATTAGAGTTTAAATTCAATTTACAATTATAGAAGTGAGACTCAATAAATATGCAAATATGAATTTTAAATTTAATTTTTATTTCAATTTATTTATTTGAATAAAAGTAATATAGAAGATTACAAACTTAAAATTTACATTTTTTTACTGGAATTTAAAACAGTTAGTTGAGGGATTTCAGAACCCCTTTTTCTATGCGTCTTATGGAGAGAATAAAACATTTCAGGCTGTTCTTCGGATGAATTCATCGTCCTCTTCAAAATGTAAGAAATTAGTAGGGATTTCGATTTGAAAATGTTCAAGTGGTGAACATTAAATATTTGCGTACTGGTAGTGTTTTTTTCCAGCTTCATCGCCTCAACCACCGTGGGATCATCATCATCATCATTATTCACTAATATAACACAATTCAGCTTTAGGTGTGTGAATTGAAAATTGAATAAAATTAAATTTTTTGATTAAATAAAATACATTTCAAAATTGTAGTCAATTCACATTTTAGATAGATATGATTTAGAAATAGATTTAGTTGTTGGGGAGGGGGGTTCACGCCATGCCAACGTTGAGAATTTGTGTTTCTGTGTTCGGAACCTGCAGTCTATCCTCCGAATTTTGTTCGTGAAGACAACTACTGCGGTTTCATCCACCTTAGGTTTCTGATCGATTTCCCCATTACATTTTAGCTCTTAAGTATGTTTGTACCACTTTTGCTTTAGAATTAAGGTTCATCAGAGAGCTAAGGTGGATGACATCCTCTTGTTATATTCACGGGCTGATTCTGAGGGGAGTGACCAATGCGATCTGATTTTCAAAAGATTGTGGTCCAGGATCCTCTGCATGTCTCTGTTTTGTGTTTTTATGTTTATGGAGCCTGATATGTTATTTGTGTCTGAGGAGGCGTTTGAGGTGGCTCTATGGTCTAGAAGGGGCCAGGAAGGTAGTTTCGTGTCTTCTCAGGAATAGCCTGCTGAAGAGTCTCGGCTGCCTTGTGGCCAGGAGCACGGGGACCCCACCGCACCGCCCCAATTTTGTGGGGGACCTTGCATTGCGTTTCCCTTAAAAACAACCCCTTCTTATAGGCCCCTTTAGGCTAAGTAGGATCTCTTTTTCAGCTCGCCCTGGTCTCGTTTAGTCCGTAATCCAAAAAAATCAAGTTTTTTCTCAGAACACATTTTTCTTCAGGCTCCCATCGTTCGGTCCGATATGAAAAATTCAAATTTAACTTGTATACAAAGGTTAAATATTGAATTTACACGATCAGAGTGACGATTCGCTCATTCTTTCGTTTGGTTCTTACTTTCAATTCATATGAGTATGAGGCAAACGAAAGTTACTACTAATCAATTCAGTTGAATGTTATAGAGGGAAAGAAGAAAGAAGAGCGGATCTATCCATTGAAGAGATTCCAGATTTTACTCGCTCATTGTTAGCGAAGGTAATTATTGTTTTCTAAAACTTTATTTTAGATTTATTGAAAGAAACAATATTTGATTATATATTTAATCAACACACAAAGGGTTAATACCTGTCTACTTAATAATGTTAAAACTGCCTTAACGAGCTCCGCAAATATTTTTCGAATTATCCAACTACATTTAGTTTTGATTTAATAATATTCGGTTAAGGTTAGTCTATAAGTAAAATTCTTACATAATGAAGGTGATTTTGTGTTTAATGAATAATGTTATTTATCTGAAAATATTTTCTTGCTGGGAGCAGAGTTGACGAATTTCAAGAGAAAATCCATGGGGATGTCCCCTGCTTGTATGTTTATTTGTATCAATTAGAAGACACCCATATTGATTTGCTCTTGAAAATAGTGTCATTTTCACTCTCTATATATTATAATTTTAAAAAGTATTTAAGAGTTTGTTTATGAACATAAAGTCAACCTTAAATGTGCTTAAATGTGGGGTTAATTTAGTTATTTTCTTCTCTCGTTAAATCCCTTGTTCTGTCTTCTCAGCATGGTTTCGCAATAATCTCTGATCTATCTTCTATCTTTAGATTTATAGATTTGATTTGTTTTGGAAGTCCTTTCTCAGTCTATCGGTTGGACTCAATATTCTCTGTGCTGCCTTAAATTTTTTTGTAGTCCAGAAAATTCAGAAAAGTCCAAGTCACCATCCAAAAAATTTTAAAGAAAAATAATTTTTCTCAAATATTATTTTTATTTGGATTAAATGTAATTTCGTCCCCAATACAATTTGTATCATTATCTATATTCAAAATATTTAATTTCTTTAATGTTGTTTTTCTGCCTTAGAAAAAGCATTTATTTTTTAAATTTGAAAATTTCCATTGATAAAGGGAGAAATTCTCCTGAAACGTTTTGGTTTGATTAAACGTTTGAAGATTGTTTTTATAAAAGATTTGTATTTATTATATATATTTCTTCTTCTTCAAGTGCCATACTTGATTACGAGCGTCGGCGATTACTATGGAGAGTATCCTCTCCAATGCAATTTTCCTGGGGAAATTTATTTACATGGTGGTTTCCCATTGCCTTCCCCTGAAGAAATCAGATTATAGCCGGTCAAATATTTGCAACGGACTTAAACCGGCGCTAGCTTGATTAGAAGGCATGTACTTTAACCACTCGGCCAACCTGACTCCCTATATATAATATACTAGCTGCAAGGCCCGCCTTCGGCGGCCCTCTTGTTAGCCGGGAGGCACGCCCCTGGACCCCCAACCCACGAACCCCACCCTCATACCCCACTCCCACCCACCACCACCCCCCGAACCCCACCCAGCACCTCCCACCTCCCGCACCATGCACCCGTGCCCAACCACCCCGCACCACCCCACTACTCCTCTGGACCCTCACCTAAGCCCCCCACTACACCCTGCACAATCCCACCCCCACCATCCCCCGTGATTTAAATATGAAATTTCATAATAATCCCTTCAGCCGTTTTTTCGCGAATCGTGAGCAACTTTTAGTAAACCACGGAAACATACAGACATAAAGACAGACAGGAATTTTGTTGAGGGTGTTTTCGTTCATTGCTTTGCTTGAAACGTGTGCAACCAAAATTTGGAGTGATTTGGAGGAATGTACAGACAAAACCTTAATTTTATATATATATATAGATAGATTTATATATTTATAATTGGTATATACGAGTACCTATATGTACCTATATGTTTATTTGCATCAAGCAGAGGACAACTTCATTGATTTCTCTTTATGAATTAAATTTAACTTGACCTAAATACGTTGTATTTGAAATCGCAACCCTTTGTCAAAGATCATTTAATTTATTCGTCCAATCTATATAGAAAAAGTGCAAGATGGTGAGCGTGGGGTGCCGGGTGCAGGGTGCAGGGGTGTTTCGGAGGCATTGATCGGCGGCGAAGATGCCCCCAATCCGAGGGGGTAGGAAGGCTAGGGGTTGCCCGGGCGACAGAGGCGTGGCCGCCCTCCAGAGCCCCCCCCCCCCTCATCCGTCTCTCGTGTTTTGCCTTTCGCTCACCCCTACTCTCTATCTATATATATATATATATATATATACATACATATACATCTCGATCTCTCTATCTTCTATATCTATATATCCGTGGAAGTTAGTCGTCGGAAGAGATGGAGGGAAAGAGAGAGCCCGAGTAGCTCCAATCACGGCATGGGCTGCTGATGCTCCACGCACGCGCTAACTCCCCGACTGAGATTGCGGCTCTCGACCAATTACAACCAGGCCCAATTACGTATGCACCGGGTCGCCATTCGTCTCCCCCACTCGGGGAAAAACTCTGCCATTCGTGGAAATCAGACTTCGATCACCCACCCACACTACAACAGAGTTGTTTTTTGAACAATCTGGGTAATCGTCAACAAATCTTTGTGCTTCTTAAGAAGAAATTAATGATACTATAGAAAATTAAGAAAGATGGTCAACTAACTAGATCCAAATGTTATCGATTATTTTTATAATGTCACTCCTTCGGGTATTGTACCCTAATCCCAAAAATGCAATCAGAACACTTGGTTTGAACACCTAGGTGAACCACAACAGACATATCGTCGCCTTAGAGAGTAAATCTGCTAACTCCCAACAAGGAAATTTTACAGGACAGAGAAAAAACAAACAAAATTTAACATTGTTGTCGAGGGGGTGATCCGCGATTGGAAGTAGGTGTACACCTCTTTGGAAGTATTTTGGAAGTACTTGGAAATATTTGGAAATACTTGAAAATATTTGGAGGTACTTGGAAATATTTGGAAGTACTTGGAAATATTTGGAAGTACTTGGAAATATTTGGACGTACTTGGGAATATTTGGAAGTGCTTGGAAATATCTGGAAGTACTTGGAAATATTTGGAAGTACTTGGAAATATTTGGAAGTACAAGTGGAAGTAGGTGTACAGCATATTAGGTCACGGTTCACCCCTCGATTGTTGTTATGGAAAAAACTATTTTTTCTACAACTTACGATAGTAATTTTAAGTAGCAGTTTTACTTGGACGATGCTGCATCTCTTTTTTTTCGAATGATATTAATGTGTCATATATGATAAAAAATGGAGTTAGCAGGTTTACACTCTAAGCCGACGATATTCCAGCTAGTAAAGTAGCTTTATAATTTTAGGTAATGCAACTCTTGTGTTTTGTTACAGTTTTATAAGAGTTCCTCAAGTAAGAACTTATATAAAACAGCAACAAAACACAAGAGTTGCATTACATAAAATTATAAACCTATACTTTTGCTACTTGAGATAACATGCGGAAAAACTTTACACTCAAAGAATCGATCTTCATCAGTAAAAAATTTCGCAATCATTTGATTCTAAATCTTTACCATATATTGCGAATAGAATATTTTGAGGGTTTCCATTTTTGAAAATTTTGACTATTCTTGATTTGAATATGAAAAACAAATGCAAAAATTAGTATCTTTAAAATTATTATAAAAATCAATAAAGATGTCCACTAGATCCGAAATGTTATGGATAATTTTTATTATATCAGAATGGTTGTTTCACCCCTTCGGAAATTGAACCATAATGCCAAAAAATGCAATCCGGGCACTTGGCTTGCTCACCGGGGTGCAACCACATCTGACAAATCTAGAATCTAGATGGTACTTTACTAAGAAAATTATGGTCATAATAGATAATTAATTTCACATTTTTGAAAATTTTATCAATTTTAATTTATTAAAATAGAAGGAATTTTTCAAAGTTTTAAGCTTTTTTCTGTTGCCATATAATCGAGTTTAAAAGACTATGCAAAAAGTAGGTTTAGAAGGTCAATTTTATCTAAGATCTTATATTTACATATATGTTAAAATGTTTCTACATCTGAGGGCATTTTGGCTTGAGTCTGGACCAAACTGTCCTGAAGGCAGGCTTGGCACTCGGGTTCGACTCCTAAAATCTAACATATAAAAACAACATCTAAGATAAATAAATGCCTTCTCCTCATGAAGTTGCTTGATAAAATCTCACTCATTTATCTATAACCGCATTTCAAATTTCCACCTAACCGTGCATTTTTAAACTTGAGAAAATATATATTTTTCCAAATTGACCAAATGAAGGAATATAGATAGCCAAATGAAGGAATTTCTTTCTACAATGTTAGGTTCGAGAATGCATTTTGAATTAGAAGAATTATCAGTTCAAAATATAGCTGAAATTTTTTATATTTTTGTAATGTTCAAATGGTGTATATTCAAAAACCAATCCTTAACTATTATCTCCACTCTTAGCTACATTTTCAAATATATATATATAAGTTTTATTAAATATTTACATGATTATAAATTGACTTTTTTCTACCTAATCGGGTCACTAGAATAAATTTAGAGTATGCTGGTTGACTATCTCTTAGGGGGTGCAGAAATCAGAAAGAATATTATTTATTGCACTTGTATACGTTTATTATAAACATATATTATAATATTTCACATTTGAAATTTTGATGGTCAAATTGATGATTCTAAAATTCAGAATCCCACTTGATAGTATTTTTTTTCCAATAGCTTTTTGGTGAACCTAATTAGGGGTTGAGCTTATGTGTATTATTTAGGTCTCAAAAATATAGTTCTTTTAAATTTCTTCTATTTTCCTGATTTAAAATAACAGATCATCTTAGTTTAAATAATCCGTGGTGGTTTTCTTTTACACTGACACTTTTATCATAGTGTGTTTGTGTTAAGTTATAGATATAAATACGACTCGATAATATTGAAGTGTTTATAGGTAGTATTAGTACTAATTATTGAAAAAGTAAATTTTTGAGAAAATCTTACAAACTTTTCTTTATTAAGCTAGATATATTAATTAATTTTTGATGTCAATTCATTTCACATTTTCTCATAAAACTCCCTCTTAGATTTTAGTATTAAACTCTGATTCGATCTCAAATCTTTTAAAATGCCTTTTACCCTTTTATTTTTTACGACAAATTTATTTATTTATTTTTTTCAAAAAAAAAACTAAATAAAAAATAAAGTTCTTCCTAAAACTTATCTGTGTCAGGTGTGGAGTAATCTCTAAAAATCGTTCGGTTTAATAGCTCCGGTTATTATTACCGGCTCTACCATTTACATTTATTATTTGTGATTTCCACTTTATATGACGCTATAAAGATTGAATCACTTTTATCGTTTGCGCGCGGAAATCCTCGCGGCGTTTTCAGCGTCGTAAACATTGAATCAGTGTCGAGGCAAGGATAAGGATAAGGATGCTTCCTGGTCCTGGACCGTTTTCCAACCACCTCGATTTTCCATTAAAAGTATCGACTCGCTGACGTTCGAGCTCTCTTTACTTACTAAAGAGTCTTTCTTCTTTAAATATTTGCTCTTCTCCTTTTCTTTCGCTTGAGGAGGAAGAGAACCTGAGAATTTTCAATTCAATCTAAAATGCCATATCCTAGACTAGACTTCTATAGCTTTTGATTAAATGTAAATATAAGAGAAATAATATATATGAAAATTTAAAAAAAAAATTCTAAAAAATAATATATTACATGTGTAACTGTGGTTGAAGTTTTGATATTTAATTTAATGATTTTAAAAATATTTTTTTAGCTTCTCTACTTTTAAAAAAATCAATGAAATTAGGTCTTGAAGAGCTGTTTGCTTAATAGACAATTTAATATTATTACAAGTCTTGAAAATTCCAATTCGAAATTTTATTGAATGACTGAATGTTTTCTATGATAAGCATTCTAATAAAAAAATTTCTATACTTATTGGATAACAGCTGTAATAGATGCAGAAACGTTCTTTATTTTTAACCGACTTCAAAAAAAGGAGGAGGTTCTCTATTCGACTGAATTTTTTTTTGTCTATGTTACCTCATATCTCAGCCAATTGTGAACCGATTTTGAAAAAAAATTTGCATTGGGTTAAGTCTACCTTCCGATTGGTCCCGTTTTTTTTCATTGGTATTAGATCTTTTTTGTTAGGTTTGTTCAGGCCTAGCTTTTTTGTTTATGAACCGATTTCGATGGTTCTTTTTTTATTGGAAAGGGGTTTTTTAGGGATGGTGCCATATTAATTTGGTCTAGTTGAGATGATATGATCACTATTACTAACATCACTAAAAAAGAGAAAAATAAAAATAATTTTTAAGAAAAAAATAAAACCGACTTGAAGTCGGTGCCAAACATATACCTTTTATGAATCGCACTCGACGGATCTTAATTAGTACGTTTGGCTGGTACGCTCGCTTATAGGTATAGTTTGTTTGGCACCGACTTCAAAAAATAATTTCATGTTAATATTTCGTCGTTTAGTTGTAACTAAATAAGATAATAATTATTTTATACCTTTTAGTGTATTTTATTTGTTGCATTTAATTTTTTTGAAGTCGGTTTTATTTTTTCTTAAAAATTATTTTTTAGACAATTAATTTATTATAACCTCCTTTGCATTGAGACCGAATAATTTATTTTGGTGAGAAAAATTTCAAATAAAATTTTTTCAATAATATAGCTATACGAATTCTATATTTAAATTAATAAGCTTCCGATTTGATAAATTTCAGAAATTTAACTACACTGGTTAGTTACTAAGTTTTGAATCTTTGTGTAGTGTTTGTCCACCTCCACCATAATTTCAGTGGGATTGAAACGGCTCTAGTACACAATGCGCTTAGATCTTAAACGGCCACCCATCCAAAAATTGACCGCGCTCTCAAAGCTGCTTAATTTCTGAGAATGCATTCTTCTTTTAATATATCAAGGCCGATCCCACCTATAATCAATAAAATATAGCTAAAAATTCCAATATTTCTGCTCTACTGATAGTATTTTTGTTGTTTACCTCCTAGTTAATATGATATTTTATTTAAAGGGATTCGACTCTCGAATGGTTAACGTTAAAAGACAAGCGGAAATCAATAAACTAGCCCTAGCTCTCATCTTTCACTTTACTAATTTGATTTGCCCGATTTAGAAAGGATTTATTATCAAATAACAGGCTACACAAGAGAAATTTACATACATTTTGTTGAAATTTCAAATAATTAAAAAAAAAACTTTACCTACTTCTATCCAACTTTGTTATTAAAAAGCTTAGAGAAAAATTATATAATGAAAAAAAAATAATAATAATAAGATATCGAAGTGGCTTCCATAACAGTTCAAACTTTTGATCTTCAAAAATGTAGATCCGCCCCTGCTTTGAATAAACAGAAGAAGGGTAGTATATAAATCTAATATTCGACTGAAGAAGTATTTGTATTGCATTAAGTACCAGTAAATCATTGAAAGCTTTTATCAACGCAGCGCCTCTAATCTACTTTTAATTGAAATACAAACAAGTCAAAGTCGACGCCACGTAAGAGAAATCTCAAGGGCTGATTTTTTGACCCAAGACAATTTAGATTGATTGATCTTACTAGATTTGCGAAATAATCCCCGTAGGTATTCATCATTATTTCTTGATTGATTAGATTATGAGGAAGAGAAGGGAAAAATTAAGCTAGGATTAATTACTAACAAAGCTCGTGGAAAAGGCTGAATATATTTGAATACTCTATAGAATAGAGGTGTTAATATCTTCGATCGGAATTTTTGGCCAAACCAAACTAATATATAAAATATATAATAAAAAATAAATAAGTAGATCGTGGGTAGAATAGGTCCACAGTATTTTACCATACACATGTTCTTTGAATCTTTATACATGAACAGCTTATATTTGCAGGATGAAGAAATTTGTTGATAATCTAAGATCTGTCCGTCCTTCCGCCCCTACAAGTCTGTTTTTTAATGAAAGATTCTTTATTTGATAACGATAGCCTAAAATTCTGATCTATATTTCGTAAATTTATAAACAATACTTCAAATACATATTTTGGGAATATTTATCGGAAGAAAATTATACTAATTTGAGATAATGTATTAAAAAATTTTACACAAATGAACATCATATAAAATCGAAATACCAAACTACTTTAATTGATGAATATAGTCGGCTGAGAATTGGAGTGAACCAAGTCCATTTTTAAACTCTTAATGTATAAGAGTTTATTTTTGCAAGTCCACATGGCCCCATAGTATTTTTAGTTGTGTATCTTCTAAAACTCAGTGTAATAAATGTACTATTAAAAACAATGGATCTGAAAACTTTGAACTTCAACTTCTCAAAATAAGAATATGTGAACTTGGATCACTCCGATTATCAGCTGACAATATCCAATATGTGGACTCATGGCCAAGAAACGTTTTGAGTAATTCTAATTATACATAAAATATACATATGTAATGTCAATTCCGCAGCATCCCGAAGTCTAAAATGAAAAACCTATGGTTATTTTTTTAAAAACATGGAACTTTTTTAATATATTATGGTATTTTTAAAAGAATAGATCTCAGATCGATTTTTATTAAAAAATTAGATCTCAAATATAAATTAGTTGACAGTCCTGCGATAGGGAGAAAGAAAAAAGAAAATTCTGTGATTCTTAAATCATACCGAAAGACTCTTAAGGATGATGTCTCTAAGGATGGTCCAACTATAACCGGGGCATCTTTCATAGCGGGGGCTCAAATCTGCGAGCATCGCCCCCAAGGGGGACGTCTGTCCAGAACCCCCGTAGCCAACTGTCAAATCAGCCATAAATTTTATTTGTCCTACGGGATTGGTCCCGGGCTTCAGGCTGAGATTCCCGGCTTGCTTCCTGGCTTAAGGAAGACATTGCCGATGACTTCCCAAGTCTCTCTGGACCTACTTCTCCCATTTCAATCGATGACGCAATCATAGCGCCGACGTGACCAGAATGGAACCTGCAATCTTTTAAGATGATCTCACACCAACAACCGTTGGAGATCTCTTTCTAGAGATGGGCCAACTTTAAAGATAAATATACTAGTTGATCTCGTTAAATAAACCTGCCAGAAACAACCCCTTTAAAGAAAATTAAAATGGTATTTTGCCGGAAATAACATAATTTTTTCCTATATAAGGAATAACATTAAATACGGAATTCTAATAAATATAGCTACATATTTTCATTCATTAGAGATTTCATCCTCAGTTTTCTATAAATATTTCTTATTAACATGCGATTTCCCTCTGGGGAGAATTAAAACTCCTGTTAAGTTTGAACTGTTTGAAATGTTCTTACTTTCTTAAATTTTGTATGTCCGTGATGACTGAATAGGGAAAATAAAGCCCGCTGCACACGAGGCTTTTTCCTTCTACCAGTTTTTGGGATGAAAGTTCGGTTTGCAATTTGGAGATTTGTCGGGGTCGAAATGAAGTCACTGCTCTGACTTTCTGGTTGATTTAAAAGATAGGATATGTTCTATTTTCCGGCTTGGTCCTGGGATGTTTTTGAGTGGAGCAAGCAGACAAAAAATTATTAAAACAAGCCTCGAGTGCAGCGGCCTTAATAATATATATTTTTAATATTTTTTTATTTTTCTCATGAATTTTTGGCTACGGGAATGTCATTGCGTATGATGTTATATCCCCAGTCAAAATTGCATTTATTTATTGATTAATTATTATTTTTCTTGAACTGATGTTGAAATCAAACTACTAAAAACTATTGGTGGAAAAGGCACTACTTAACAGGGAAGTAAAACTAGGATCGTTATAGGAGAAAATATTTTGTTTCCCCGATAACTTTTTGTTAATATTTAGACACCAGGAGGAGGAATTTTACATGTAATTATTATTGATTTGATTCTCAAATAAGTATTTTTTGAATAATGGTTTGACGATCTATAACTTAAATTTTATTTAATAAAAATAAAAAGATAAAAAGCTCTAACAGAAGAGAGAGCATTAACGTGTAATTACATTTTATATGGAATTTTAAAGGATTTTTCACCCTCGCTAAATATAACTAAAATAATTTTATATTGAAATAAAAGAAAGCGCACCTATAAAAATACATCATAATCAAAAAAAAAAAAATTTGATTAAATCAGCGAAAAAAGTTTAAATATTTGATTAAATAATTCATGAGTGCCGTTTATTTCCATTCTGAGCAATTCGCTCCGAAAACTCACTCATGAATAAATGAAATATTTAAACCTGCGTTAAAGTAATATTTAAGTATAGAGGTTCTCAATAAAAGCCGAATGGTTGAGGGGAATCAAATTTATCTGGAGGGGTAGTATGCAAACATTTGCCCTCTGAGGGTGTGGTGGTGGGCGGGCAGCAAGTGTTTGCACAAGAGAGCCACGTGTAATTGCCTTTAATTCCACCCTATTACTACATCAAGTTTGAATTATAATGTAGCCTTTCTTAGTGCGGATCTATATATCACTTTTATGAAGATTGATACCTGAGTCGCTATTTGAACAGCTCCAACTGCTCTAAATAACGAACTAGGATTATTAAAGGTTGTTTTCTCAAAAATGACATTCTGTTTGTTCCGATTATTTACTTACATTCGGTTATCCTCAGAGAAAAGTTATTTCAAATTTAAATAGAATGTTTGATTTGGAATTCAACCAGTAATATATATTTTGCTATATTCTCTATTCTATATAGATATCTATTTATAGGTATTCAAAATCATAACATTAAGGTAAAAATCATTGAATAAATTGATTCTAAAGAACAATGGGAGAAAAAAGTGAAACGTTTTCAAAACTCGGTATGCACTTTGAAGTTTCGGTGAATTAAAAACATATTTTATTAAATTCTAATTCAAAATACAAGTGTGTTTAATTGATTATTATTATTTACTACAAAGTGTCATTAAAATCTAAAAAAAATATTCAAAAAATGATATTTTTTGAAAAATTTTGTATTTTTTAAACAAAATATCGGGAGAATTCGGAAAACCCCAAAATCTAATCAGTTTTCTACATGGAAAATGCTAACATTTTAGAACAAGAACAACCTTTTTAAGACTTTTTATTATTTTTTATTTTAGTTATTGTGGGTATCTGAGCTCAGACACAGAGTGTGAATTGAAATGGGTTATGGGTTAAAATACACTTATGGTATACTGGCTACACCTATACTCCCAAAGTTAGTTAAAAGAAAGAGAAATATGGAACTTAAACTCTTTTTCCCAACTCTTCTAATAAAAACAATACAAAAAAAACCACTAGTTTCAAAAATTGATTTATTGGGGGTTTGAATAAGGGCGGCAGCGTCGTTCCAACAATCGAGTGTATTTCGACTCTTGAATTCTGTTTTTGAATTATTTATTTTTAGTTAATGTACTAACTGTTTTTAAATAAAAGGAGAGGATTAAACTCTACCCCCCGATAAAACTCATTCATTCATCTACTAGGCCAGTGCTATTCGATCATGCTAAAAAGCAGCAGCTTGAGACTTATTACTTTTAGAAATTGAATTTTGATATAAATCTATCCCTTAATCAAGAGAAAAAAATAAAAATATTTGGGATACCCGTTTGTTTTAGTTATATTTTTGACCACGAGATTGCGTAGTGGCAAGAACCTCTTACCAATAGTGACAGACTTTTCAAATTGTATGATTCACTTGCTTTGAAACATCTACATATTTTCGATATAATTTTTATAGATGCCTATAGGTATTAATATTTTTTGGATTAATTTACAAGTATTAAACTACAGATTTTTTTACGCAATTGCTAAAATAATCATTTCGATAATCCTTAGAGTACCTACTTAATAATCCAATTATTTTTAATACCCTAATTTTGGTTAAAATTTCATAAAAATAGAGGGAAAGTTATTGTCTTTTGTAATAAAAAATGTATTTTTTAAAAAATTTTAAGGACCTTTCGAATTTGAGACGTGATCTATTTAATCTTAGTTCAAGATGCTTGATTCAATTTCGGTAAAAATAGTTTTTTTTTTGAACGTATTTATTTAGGATTATTTAAATTTTTTTGGGTTCACTCTTCACCTTTTAATCTACAATTTCTTATGCAATAATGAATATAATCTATAATCCTTAGTATAATCTGATTGTTTTTGTAATATATTAATTTTGACTAATCATCAGATTACATCACTAAGCTGAGCTGTTCAAGCGATGATAAATTCGTAAATTTTTCTAACGCTAATGCCCACCAGGTGGTGGTAGGTAAATTAGTGTCTGTCTATTTAGGGAGTAGGGCCGTGCTCGAGCGGGCAATGTTTGCACAGGCAATGAATGTGCAATGGCCCGGGTCGGGCATTGATTTTCGATTTGATCTCACCGAGCAATTAGATTGGCCGGGGGGGTTGAACGTTTCGAGTGCTGAAGGGTCGATGCAATCACATTGCTCATTTTGACATATTAACTTGAATCTATCTATGTTTGTTATCTCGAATTAGATTAAAGGTGGATTTTCACATTTAGTAAATGTCTCCAAAAAAAATGTGAAATAAATCAAGATTATCCCTACTCTTCCTGATTGAGCCATTTATGTTTATGGAATCCATTTAAAGGGTACTATTGCTAAAAGATAATATCTCTTGAATCTAAAAGTGATATCCATTGCAGAGAATATTATTCTCTAAACTTTCTTCAAACTAGAGCAAGTATTGATTTGAAAATGAAAACAAAAAAAAACTTGGTTTTCGGTCTTAATATTTCGAATTTTTAAGGCTCATCCCTTTAATTTTTCTCTTGCCTCTTATTTCAGGATCCTACCATTAAATGAGACACATGATTTAACCATCGTTGAATTTTTGTTTAATAATTATAATTTCAAAAGAAAATTGATTTTTTTTTTATTAGTTTCAAGTTTTTTAAGATTTTTACTTTCATTTTTTTAATTTATGAATTCTCAAAATAATGAAAATTTTATTAAAACTTTGATAATCTCAGATTGATAGAAAAGTTAACTTGTTTTCGTTCTTTTTCTCACATTCTTTTTAAATAGAGACCAAAAATAGATTTTAATATTGATATTAGTAACATTTTTAAAATTCAAATAAATAAATTATTTCAAAAAATTTTAATTTCTTTACGTAAAAAAATTCTTAACAAATATTAGGATTTATTAAATTTGTGATAATAATCACTCCAAATCTGAATTTAGTCGTACCACTTTTAAAAAACTATCAAAAAGGATATTTAAAATCAATTTACTCAAAAAATAACCAAGCAAGATATGGATTAGAAAAAAGTTGAAAATCCCAATGAAAATAAACGTCGACTTCTGATATGAAGAGGTGGACGAAATTCGTTTGATTTCCCGACGTGTTTTCAACATCATTTTACCATTTTTCCTGGGTTCATCCCAAATTTCTTGCCCTTCGATATGTGTTAATTATTCTTCGCTTAAAAATTTTCTTTGGAGTTCAATAATTAAGATTATTATTATATTTATTTGTCTGAAGCCAATCAATATATATCAGTAAATATTTTCCTATCTATTTTATCTTTGTAAAAATGTATATTTACTTAGGTATAGTCCAGAGCTGTCCAACCCGTGGCCCGCGGGCCTCATGCGGTCCAGCATTACAATTAGAGTAGCCCAACATAAAATCATAAACTTACTTAAAACATTGAGATTTTATGTAGAGATATATTTATTATCTTTTTCGAAAAATGAATGTACATTTGTACAATACGCGAAGCTTTTTTAAGAATAAAATTCACTAAAAGCAAAATTATAAGCTCTACTATATAAGATAAAAAAAAAATAATGAAGTTTTTAATATTTAAAAATTCTTCTTCTACTCATATTTTCATTTTCTAAAATATTTATTATTTCAGTAATTTATTTGCTTCGACACTAACCAAGTCTATAGTTTTCATTTTGTATTAGAAGGAGACAAGGAATTGGGGTTTTCTAGAACAATCACATTTAATTGATAATTTCTCGTTTTTTTTCGCCCATTTTCATTAGGAATAAATTTTCTACTTGCAAACTTTCTGATTGAATCTTCTAGAACAACAATTAGATACTGTTATTTTTGTAAAGGGAGAATGGTGTAGGTTCTTGGAGAAACATTTTATAAAGTAAAGAAAATTATTTATTATTATGTTTTGTATTCTTTTTTTTTTTTTTTAATGCAATCGAATGCAAGAAGGGGTGCACCAGTAAAGATGCAGCCCCTATGGATCTCGAAAGACCCTTGCATTACCGAAGAGAAGAGAAAGTTGATTAAGTGAGAGGGTGTAGACGTAGGTGACTATGCACTCCGGTTTTGAAGGTTTGAAGATTATAGGTGCTGGGAAAGATAGAGGCTGGAAGAGAGTTCCAGTTCCTTGAAGTCATGGGGATATATGTATTGGCGAATGAAGTGGTCCGGCACTTTTCTAGTTTGACCGCGAGAGAGTGTTGGGAGTCGGCAAAACGCGTGCTACATGCAAAGCATGCTTTGGGGGGAATTATTGATTTTATCTCATCAGAGCACCTGCCGTGATAGTATCTATAGAAAAGGGAAAGGGCAGAGACATCTCTTCGATGAGCCAGCGAGTCGAGGGAGTCGGTGAGGGTAGAATCGTCAATTAGCCTGACGGCTCGTTTCTGAATTGCATCCAGGGTAGCAAGAGAGTATTTTGAGGCCCCTCTCCACAGATGAGAGCCGTATTCGAGACAGGGGCGGATCTGGGCCTTGTAGATGGTGAGAAGTTGTGGGGGTTTGTAAAATCGCTTGGACCTGAATAAGAAGCTAATCTTCCTTGCTGCAGGATTTCGCCACAGAGGAGATGTGTTCATTCCAAGACAGGTCAGATGCGACAGAGACGCCAAGCATGGATAGGCTGTCACACATTTTTAGGGTATTCGAATCGATTCACTTTCTTCTGTGACTCCTGAAGATGAGCTTATACCCCGAAATATATAAAGTATCGTGCTAAGCAAGTGAAACCTACCTAGTATTTTATATTTAAAATTTTAAAGTTTCAAAAAATTTTCAAAATTTTCTTTACTTTAATTATATACCGATCTGAATTTAATATTGTCTCTATTAGAAATGTAGGTATGTACTATATTTACATTTACGAGAAGCTATTTTCAAGTAAACAATTTACGAAAAGTAAAATTAGAAGCTCACTATGAGCTAAAAAAATAATAAAGTTCCTATTTCTATATTATTAACTATCTTTTTTGAATAACAAATGTCAATAGAATTATAATAATTTATCCGCGGCCCGGGTAAACCAAAAGGCTGGACACCCCTGGTATAGTCAATTTAAAAATAATAGTAAGTTTTTTTAATTATTTTAAATCACAATTTAATTTTCTGAAACTTTTTTTAAGTTACCAATTTATTAATTGAATTGCAAATAGTTTGGTTAGTGCCAAAGTCACTAAAGAATGGGTCAATGGGCCACTTGTCCTTGCGTATCTCTCTGGTAGTCGGAGAAATATTCTTTTATGAATGTTTAATGATTTAAGTGGATTACATCTTGAGTATCAAGTTTCGGCACCCTTGGTGCTTAGCAAGGATTACAATAATAAGCCCCAGATCTATAAGCAGAAGGGGCTGATACCAGAAAGAGGACTTGAACGCCTACCCTCAGCCCTCAGCAGTTCTGTTTGCCAAAGGCTGCTCCCCTCGAGCTTCCGGTCAAGCCTTATTTTCAGGCCACTTGTTTTTTATAACCCTTTATATTAAATAATTGTATTGTTTTAAGCACCAAGAAAACTTCATAAATCACTAGTTCGTCTCCTTGAGTAAATAAATATTCAGGAAATATAAATTAAATTTGGATTAATGTTTATTCAATCGATTTGAACTTATGGTTTGAACAAGATTTAATTTTATTCATGAAATAATTGAGATGACTATTAACTACTGAGTCATTAGAATATAACAAATAAAATATGAAGGTTGTTTCTGGTTAGATCACCCATGGAGAAAATTAATACAAACTTTCTGTTCATTCTTCTGAAGTTATTTTTAAATTATGAAATGACGATTGAATCTTTTTCAAATAATAAATGAAATATTCTATTATTGATTCCAATATTTGTATTAGACTATGCATTACAGGAGTCTTCATTATAGTAGCTAAAATCATTCAAGTATTCGCTCTCTTGGCTTCCAAATTTATGACTATCAAATGATGATTACACATAAAAAAATTAGATAATAAATTGACGTTTCGATTTTATTTCTAGGACGGTCTTCAAGTGTTTATAAATATAGAAAAAGTCATTAAAGTATTGCCCTTAATTTGGGAATAGTCTTGAGTCTTACATAAATTAATTTCGAAATCTTTCTTAACAAACTAATATTAGACATTTTTCAATTTAAAAAAAAAATCTCTCATCGAAATAATTATTAAAACTTACTTAACTATTCTTTCTATGAGAGTCTAAGTTCTCAAATGATTATTTAACCGCAAAGTTTATCTACAAAATAATATAAGATTTATATAATATATCTTTAACCAGCATTTGTTTTAATAATAAAATAATGTTTTATTATCATATGAAAGAGAACCCCTGTGGTCCGGGGGTAGAATAGGTCCACAGTATCACCTGCTTGTCGTAGAAGGCGACTGAATGGGTTTGAACATGAGGCTAGCAAGCCCATGTTCGTAAAAAAGGTCCCAGTTACCAAAGCGACACATCGCCTCTGAACAAGACCAATTTCATAGAATAGACCATGCAAACCAAGAACTACAGGAGACGGTATAGCCATGTAAAGAAAAAGCTAAGTGGGCGTCGTTTCTATATCTATTTCTGGACTTAGTTCTAAGACATTTGTATCTTAGATCAATTTAGATCTACTCGCTCTTAAAAATTCGCGATCTTTGTCCCTTTTTAATTCTGATATATGAAAGACACACTGTTGATTCCTATCTGATATCATCAAACTTACACTTTCTGTAATGTAAGAAGCATTTGTTCAATTTTAAGAAATTGCACCTTCTTACATTTAAATATAAATATTGATTCACACTATCCTCGGCATCCCTTTATTATCTTAATGGATTTCTTAGATGAATTATATTTCGATGAAATTTTTATCTTTTGGAACAACAAGGAAGTATGTTCATTTGAACACAAATTCAAGATTAAAAATATGAATATGTCTAAAGTGGAGTATTTTTGTATAGATCTTTCTATAGAGTGATTGAATCACTCTATATTTTAAGAATTGAAAATAAGACTGGCTCAGACACTTTTCAATTGAATTCAAGTCTTAAATAAATTTTTATAATTTTTCTAATTAATATAACAAAGAATAATTGCTATATTAATGAGAATTGTTTTTGACCGAGGTTATTTTGAAAAAGATATTTTTCGCGAGACTACTGTGGATTACGCTATTGAAGTCTGCGGAGTCTTGTGCATATTATTTACAACAGTATAATTGAACTCTTATATTTATTTACATACACCATACAAAGATCCATCTAAAATTAGCAAGAATTAAAAATGCGATTAAATAAAAAAAAAAATTGCTTTTGAAAAATATCTTTCGACGTCAATGCAATCCAAAATTTAAAAAAGTTCTTACAATATTTTTTATATAATGATAATCAAAAATGAATCATCTTTATTAAATTAAGAATGACTTTTGCATCTTAACAGGAAAGAGAGGGTCAAGGTTTTTTTAACCAATATCAGGGGTTAAGGCAGAGCCAAAAGTATTTCTAAAGAAATAAATACTTCCAATAAAAATTCAAAAATCTTTTGGGCCCCTCTGATATAAAATATTCACTAGTTAGAAAATGTTTTAATAAATTCCTCTTATTCCAAAATACAATATATTCTCGGTTAGCTCCCCAAAAAATTCCCCTGGATAATCTCTTTGAGCGATCAACCTGGCGTACCCTTGAATGGGGAGGAGGGTCCTGGCTCTGGTCTTGGTCCAGAGGGCTGGAGGGTGTCTGGTATTGTTTTTGCGGCGGGGCGACCCTTTGCTTGCTATTTGCTCAACGCTTGACGCGATGTTTGCTGTTTAATTCTCTCCCGAGTCCACCCTCTAAAGCTCAAACCTCCACCCTTTCTCTGCCCTTTGTCTCTGACCAATCGATGTGGCTAAAGAAAGAAAGGCTATTAAAAAAAAGGGTTTGCTACAAGTGTGACAGGTCAACTTATGATTCCATTTGTTATAATAAATACTTCTTCCTGGACTGCTTCAATTGGGATTAGTCACGAACTCGTCTTTGCTGAAGGTGGATAAAGTCATTCATTAATCACTTAGGGGCATCCAAACATTCGAGGAATTTACTTACTCTCATTAAAATTATTATTACCTAATAAAAATTTTAATCGTTTTCATATTATTATAACAAATTTAAAATGATATTTTTAAAGTTCTAGACTTTAGGTATATAATATTAAATCTTCGAAACTAATCCTTTAATTATTTATTATTAATAGGGACTGTCCATAAATTACATTTCACGAATTTCAAGATTTTTCTGTCACATTTTCATTGAGCCCCCCCCTGTATTGTGACGTCACACTATCACTTTTATACCACATAATTTAATAATTGTATACATTTTTTGTCTCGATCTATTTTATCAACATTTTCATGTTGGAATAATAATAACCTGAAATGTAAAAAGTATATTAATTTTTTTTTTTAATTTTTTTAATTTGACTTTTGTGACATCACGATTTTTTGGGGCCCCCTGTCACATTTTCTCACAAATCTGAGGTGCTCCTCCCCCTTAGTATTCCCACCACTGTAATTTTCCTGGGGAAATTTTTCACAGGTGTGGTTTCCCATTGCCTTCCGCTGAAGGGATTAGATTATAGCCGGTCAAATATTTGCAGCGATTCGGGCTTGAACCCGCGCTAGATTGATTTGATTCTATAACCACTCGGGCTAACCTGACACCCTATAATAAAATTAGTAAATTTAATTAATTAGAGGTATTTATATTGATGATGGAGTGGTAGAACTCAGTGCTGAATTGATCCAAAGGCAGCGTAAGGATGATGAATATCACAAATTCTGTATAAAATATTTAGAACGTCATTTTTACCCTCTCTTGAAACTCGACCATTTTGGGGCATCGTCCCTCCTTGTTCAGAGTATAAAATAGTCAACGAAAGAAACTTGTAGTATACTAATATTATTTTTAATTGCTCTCAAGTTCAAAACTTGGTGAACAGCAATACCATGATGATGGTGGGAACGGATCAAATATGTTGCCAAAAATAAATAAATAAAATTTAATTTAATTCAGGCAGCAAATAAAAATCGATCTTTTTTGCTGAATTAAAAATAAAAAATAATAGTAATATAACGGTTTTAACTAAAACAAAAAATTATCGAGCAACGCTCTGTCCGCTAGGTATTATATTAAAATCACTATTCTCTATTTCTAAATAATCCGAAATTCATCCTATTATCATAGGCTTACATTTCCATTTTCTATAGATAAAAAAAATATCTATAAATCCACTTAATCAGGGGTTAGGATTTCTCTTTGTGGTCGATTTATTCAATTGAATGAATGTAAAATGGTGCAAATGCAATAATGATAATCATACTGATAAATCAGCCGACTAGGCTAGCTGCGAATTTGATTCCCACATATGTGGAGCATGCCGAGGCTGGAACAGAAGCTGCACTCAGGGTGTGCGGACCTGCTATTGTGTCGATCTTTTCTCTCTATTGAAAACGAGAATCGTAATACGATTACGATGATTGGCTGGTGTCGGCCGCCAGTTGCAACCTGATCCCTGATTGGCCTTCTCCCCATCTCTCTATCACTCTATCACTCTTCTTCTATCTCATTTCATCTCTATAGCTCAATCTTTTTTCTCTTTTCCTCTCTCACTCTCGTTCGATTCCATTTGAAAATCCACTGCATGTGATTTTTTTCACTCTCCCGCCCGTAAAATCCAATTACATTTTATTAAAATATGCCCCAGGCTCTTATATAGATTGATTTCGTTCATCAGCGAATCAAAATAGAAGCGAAAAAATTGATTTTGTTTGAAATCACTTAACACTTTAAAATTCTTTTTTACTTTTATATCGAGTTGTTTAAACATCAACTTTATCGAACTAAATATTTAGAAAAAATTTGAAATACCTAGATCAGCAGACTTTTTTTTATTTTGGTTTGACTTCGAGGTCATACCATTAATCACATACAATAAATTGAAAAAAAAAATTCTTTTATATGTATTATAAATTAAGTGTTCTTGCTTACTTGGGGCCCAAACAGCTTTTGCAAAATAAATAAATAAATAAATAATTACTACACATTAGTTTTGTTAAATTAAATAAGTATTAAATATAGATTGATAAAATTTATTTTATTTATTTATTATTGTGATATTTTAATTATGTACTTTTTGTAATTAGCTTAATCTTGTCAAATATATATAGATACTATATTATATATCTTTGTAAATATTAAAAAGGTTAATAAAATATTAAAATATGTCTGAATTTTCAAATGCTGGGATTTTAGCTTGTCGGGATTTCGGAGCTTTCGGGATTTTGGGTACCACAAATCTTAGAAAAAAAAACAATCAACATTTTTGTGTTTTTATTAAACGTTTGAATTTTTTTTCATTTACTTAGAAAATATGATGAAAGTAATATAAAATAATAAATTCAATATAAAATATAAATAAATATGAAAATAATTCAGGAGTAAATCAAACCTAAACATATTAGAGATATTTAAAAAACTCAATTATATTTAATTATAAAACACAATTATTTTACTGCATTTGGAATATTAATTAATTTCCTGAATGTAGGGGGGCCTCAAATGAGGGAGAATTTCCTTCAGTAGTTCATATCGTTGAATATAAATTCAGTGAAACCCCTCAAATCCGAACTAATTGGGATTGTAGCCTATTCGGATTAGCCGAAAGCAGCTTCGATAGGTGAAGATAACTGATATCAAGTGAAATATTAAGTGATATTTTGTGTGTTATTATTTCATTGTTTTTTCAAGTGATTAACCTAAAGAATTTCAATAACCAACTTTTACCGTTTTTCAATCCTGGATGACATAAGTATGTAGACACATTTAAACTTTGTTAGGTATGCTAATTGTACTTCTATGTTAATTTTTCAACTAATTTTGTAAAATAAGGTTATAATGTAGAATTTATAGATAATTGTTTTAAGACTAAATAAATAAGTTTCTCTCTTTTGCCTTTTGATTTCCCGGGATTTCGGATTTGAGGGATTTCACTGTATTGTATTTCTGTTATTTCTAATGGGTCCAAATTTGTTTATTAAGTGAGCAACTTTTACTATTACAAGAATACCAATTTAACTACATCCAATCAGTTATTTCAAATGATGAGAAATTAAAGATACAATATTTCTAAATATTCAAGCTCAAGCTTTTGATACTATATTTTCTAACAAATAAATTATATATTATAATATATGTTTATTTGGATAAATCAATGTAGGATATTATTGATTTTTCTTTATATATTATTATAGGATATGTAAATCTTTCTTAATTTCTACTTGTAAAAGTAAATGCTTTTAACTTGTGTGTAAATTCAAATCAAGTAAACTAACTGAACTGGGTGGGTGAATCAATTCCGTGAAAGCAGTGGAAACGATTTCTCTCTCTCTGTGCGTAAAGTCGTAAAACTCGCGAGCCGTAAACACAGGCCTTGTGATTTTTGCAATTTTATCACCACCCATTATTTTTCGACTAGCTGTGTGTGTGCGTGTGTGTAAGACGATAAGTGTAATCGGGTTGGTCCCTCCTCCCTGAGCCCTCACAGCAACAGCAGCAGCAAGTGCATGTGCGGCTAATAGAATTAGAAGGAGCAAATGGAGCTGGCTCATCCACTGTCACTCAGCTCTATTATTTCTCGCGACGTTCATTCTTTGATTCATCGGCAGCTGAACCCCCAACCCCCAGATATACACTCACCCTCTGCAATCATATAAAAAAAACCAAAACCAGACCACACACAAGTGGAGAATCTAATATGATTACTAACCTCTCCTATTCTCCCTTTAAGAAACTCACATTACATATTATTTTAAGATAGAGCAATCTGACATAAATATTCCTTTCCATCTGTGCATGCATAAATTATCTTATACTCGATGATTTTTTTTTATTCTTGAACATTTTAAATCTAAAAGATTATTTTGGTCTATCAATAAATCTTTTAATATAAAGTAAACTCTCGTTTATCCGCGGAATTGGGTGGTGCAGAAACCGGGGTAAGACAATTCTGGGGATAATCCGTAAAATATTCAAAAAAGGACACAAATCAACACTAGAAATCTATTGAAAAATCTTTACGTATTTACAGTCGAAGTAGGTTTTAAAATTTATTATTTTACAAGTTAAGCATAATGTATGTGTGCACATATAGTTACATAGTTTTTAAGGTTTACTTTTGCACAAAATAATCCGTCAGCAGTTTTTGTTGTCTTGAGTTAAAAACAATTCTTTATTTGAGATAATAGTCCGCCCGCGGATAAACAAGAGTGTACTGTATTTTTTTATTGGTGTCAGGATGAAAGAATTGAAATTTGATGGCAAGGCAGCCCAACCATAATGAAAAGTACAAATTCTAATTAAAATAATTTATTTATTAAAAACCGAGGTTTTCGAAAAATTCTTTTGATCTTAATGGGAAACTATAACACTAAACAAGCACAATTAAAGAATATAAGAAGGAGATTATAAGCTTTTTAAGGTGGTCCTTTAAAGCCATGAAGACGGAGAATGGTCGTACAAAACTTCGGATTTTAAAAGAGTGAAAATTGTATTAATTATATAAATCACTTAATTCGCAAGTTATATACTTTTCATAATCCTTGACAGGCCTCTCATTTAAATCTCCATCGAATCTTTTAGTACTTAGAAAATGCCAGGAAGATAACATAATTTTAATTATAGGTCGTTAGTACGTAGTTTGAAATATATTAGATTTCCATTTTAGCTGGGTTTTAATTTGTTGAAAAAATCCATTTAGAACTCTAATTAATTCCGAACTTAAAGTCATAGTTGGGATATAGAACCAGCACAAAAAATACAACTTCAAAACTTTGAATGATATATAGGTATATTAGCTATTTTTTAGGGGCGTAGTCAGAGCATTATGTTAGTTTTGTAATACTCTTAAGACAGTAATTTTAATACAACAAAATCCTCGGGAGTCGGGTTAGCCGAGGGGTTTGCGTACCAACCAGTTAATCAAGTGGACCCAGATTCGAATCCGGCTCGAGGCAATCGGCTAAAAATCTGATCCCTGCATAGAAGTCTTAATTTAATATCACTATCGTAAATTGGCTGATGGCTAGAAGGGCCGAAAAGCCAAAAAAAAAAAAAATCCGTTTGATTTCTAGAACAATGATGCTAATTAATGATGACGACATTTCATTACCAAATAGTCAAGTTCTGAAACTTCAACATAATAATTGAAATGTGTTCCATATTCTTTATTGTTTTCTTTAGTTATAATAAATATTAATTTTCCCTTGCGAGCCATAATTTCAATATTATTGTTCAATCTCATCATGAAGCAAGCAGAGAGAGAGACAGACAAACAGACATCTTATTGAGATTTAGCAGATCAGAGCTTTTATTGCCTCTACGGCTATCCGGTTCAAATCAAGATATATTTCTTCCCCCATCTGGTCGTAGTTATTTTTTAAAAACCTGATTCGTTTCCTGGTCATCAATTGTTGATCAGACAAGTTTTGTCGATAAATCAGACGCGTTTTGTACATCGGCCGTGATAGCGATACCAATTCGAACATCGATCTTGCATTAGAGATTTCACTTCCGAAAAGCCAAACCAACCAAAGGTCTCTTTTAATATTTGAATAAAAAGGTTTCCGTCCACACAAGAAAGACAATCTTAAAGATCAACACAAGATGAATGTTTTACTAGAGAGAAGGGCAGATTATGGTCGGCGGTCTTGAATTACCAAAACACGCGATTTATGTTTATTTAACATTTCGTTAAGAAAGAGAATCAGGTGATTTTTTATACAGGGTGGGTGTTTGCATGGTCAATTCTTTGTTTGTTTGTCAAGGGTTTGTTCGGATTATCCAGCGGTGAACCTCAAAAGACACTAAGTAAATCTTCGGATTGAAAACTCAATTAAACTTTTATTCTTTCCTCAAATTCGAAAACGAATTACACACAAATCATATCGATTGAGCAATTTTTTTAAAAATGACCTCTTGATTTAAAACCAAGTTGATTTTTATCTTATTTTCTCTGTGATAAGAAATTGTTGGGTTACTTTTAATTATATATATTAAGAAGAAGATTAGTAATGTCTTCAAATATTTTTTTTCAAATGCACCCTTTGAGGTTTCTTATAAATTTAATCGATCATTGTCAACTGGTTGATTTCGCCAAAACTCAAAAACGGTAAAAAATGAGTTTTTCTCATATATTAATGAGTTAGTACTTTTGTGAAATTGCATTAAATTGAATCGTTAAATGAATTCTAGTTGTCTATTTAAGGAATGATAAAATTAATTTGATTATTTAGTTGAAACGATTTTGTTTGCAGAGAGTAGTATATAATATATATCCTTGAGTAGTACATAATATATATCAATTGCGGCTTTAGCTGGTAAACATAGTAGGCATATACCTACTCAAAAATTTTGTAAAAACATTAATAATTCAATTTTTTTAATAGATCTTTTTGATATTTTTCAATCATAGCTTTTTTGCGTGCTATGTTGGTGGGTTGTTTTACTGATTTTAAAAACATCTAGTGTTTATATATATCTTTTATGATGTGTGGGTCATTTATGGGCTAATAACATGTAAAACTCTCCCATTATATATCAACTAAGCATATATAAAACTAAGAATGTATATGAAAAATCTTGTCTTTACAAAATAATTTCCTAAGGCCGCTCCTGACATATAGGTATATACGAGGGGTGAACCGCGATTGAAATTAGGTGTACTTGTCTTTAGAATTATGTGGAATTATTTTGGAATTCATTAGATAATGCCCCTTCATCTATTGTCTTCTACTTGGAAATGAAAGTGGAAGTGGAAGTAGGTGTACACGAAATTTAATCGCGGTTCACCCCTTGGGTATATGTATGTATGAATACTCGACTCAACAACTCCCCATCCCCACTACCCTTATTCGATCTCAAATATATATATGTATTTACAATCTAAACCAGTTAGCTTGATGTAACTCCTAAAGATGTGCAAATATCCCGAAATATATTGAATTTTTATTAAAACTATTTTATATTATTCCTGTGAAACCCCACATTTTTCATATATAATTTTGATATATTTACTATTCATTTTTTAATAATATTTCACTTAAAACCTATACCGCTTTCCTTAGAAGTAGTTGTATGTATACTATTGTTTATCTGCATCAAGCATAAGAAAACCTCATTTCTCTTCATGAATTCGATTGTTATTTTAACTATACTAAAAGATTTAAAAACTCCGTAAACTAAATCTTTTCTTTGACTTGATATTATTTTTTAACATTCCCACACATATTACCTAATTACCAAAATCAATTTTTAGTTTGAATTTTGTTGATCCCTTTAATTATTCCTTTTACTAAAGCACAAGTCCAATCCCTTACTTAAGTAAATTTAATTTCAATTCTTTTCTTTTTCTAATTTTATTTAAAAAAAGTGCAATCAACAAAAAAAGCTTTCGGTCGTTTTTGAACATTTTCTAAATGTATCGACCCTTTTAAAAGCTCGAATATTAAATCCGTGGCCCCGATTTTTAATTACCAAATCACATAAAGAGTGGGCTAAGGTGGTGCGTGTGTCTACGTGCGTTAGGGGGGGGTTATATTTTGATTATAAGTTTAGCCTTTGTTGGTTTTGCGTTCGTTCATTGACGGAGAGGGTAATAAAACGAAGGAAGCCCCGAGTGCTTTTCCGAGAGAGGGCCAGCCCCTGGGGATTTAGGAGCCACCAGAACCCAATCGTGATAATTGGCGTTTGGATTTTTGTCTCGCCAAAAGTGGGGGTTGGAATCGTCAAGAGTGGAGAAACCCGGTCGGGTCAGAGGTTCAATTAGACAAACCCTCCTTTTTTGCCGGGATCAGTCTTTAGGGAAATGATGTGCCATGTGCATTGCTTTCTTTCTTCTTCTCGCCAGTATAATTAGCTTAATTTACTAGGGGATGATCATCGCTTGGGAAATAAATCAATTTTATAGTTTTCGTTCCGATTAATCCCCTTAGATCTGGATTCTTTTAAAAATGCCATTTGGAAAAATTCTTTATAATTAAATTGGAGTTCTTTTGTGAAATATTTTATAATGGATTAAAACAAAACATTATTCTGCTATATATTATTTATCTATATTATACTATATATCATTACTATATATATCAGTGCCGTGCGGCTCATTATTGCTGTGGATGCGGCGCATTCCTAAAATTTCAAAACATATAGAATATTTTCATACCCTGTCATAGAAAAATCTAATTTTGAAAAATAACGAAAAATTCTATGAAGCCTTCCGTATTCGATGAAATTTGCAAAAAAGGCGAAGGTTGATAAAATTAAATTTTAAAAAATGAAGCGTACTTTTTTGGATAGCATCCCTTGGTTGAAAAGACACCGACCGCCACTGATATATTATATACTTAGCTTCACTCAATAACCTTTATGTCAAATGCCATTTTTTGGAGATCTGTTATTTTTTGGCCAAATATAGAAAATTTTAAACTAATTGATAGAGTTTTTCTTTAGGAGACGGACTGGTATAAATATGCAATTGGATGTTGATGAAGGCAGTCCACGGTGGTTGTAAAAAATAAGACTATAGTGGTTTTATTATTTTACATTTATTTGTTAAACCGACGTTTCGGAGATTTATTCTCTCCTTCTTCAGGGTAACAAAAAGTCAATGAAAGTAGTTCAAATCATAATTACTTCCTGTCTCCTTTGACAATGCCAAAAAAACATTATAAAATTTTTTCATCTCGAATAGAAATAAAGTAAAATGCATTTTTACTTTATTTCTATTCGAGATGAAAAATTTTTATAATGTTTTTTTGGCATTGTCAGAGACAGATGACTACTTTCATTGACTTTGTTACCTGAAGAAGGAAGAATAAATCTCCGAAACGTCAGTTTAATAAATAAATGTAAAATAATAAAACCACTATAGTCTTATTTTTTACAACCGCCCGTGGACTGCAACTATATCAACATTCAATTTTAAACTATATTTGATATCAAATAAGAATTAATCACGGCCAATCACTGGCCACCATTGGATATATCTCCAATCACTCCGCCGCCATAACCCGATTATTATATATTCAGTTACGAAGCCCCTCCTCAGTGGGCATCTTGCTGGCCAGAGGACTAATCTGAAAATTATTTGAGATTTTAAAAATGTTTTTATTCTAATTAAAAGTAATTTATAAAAATAAGCGCCTTGATGCTGCAATCTTCTGCACAAGTCTGCTATTTGGATGCATAACCTAACATTTTCAGGCGCCGTCAGGCAAGCAGAAAAAAATCTCCAAATAAGAGAGCCCAAAATCAAGTGTGGAAATAAAAACATTTTCCCGACTAAACGAAAATTCTACGATGTTATAATAAAATAATTTATAATCACCCCCTCGTAATAAAATAATGTTTGCTCACTCCCCTCTTTGGTACGCCGCTGGTATTGTCAAGATTGAGAACAGGTCAAAATATGTTTTATAATCGTGGAATATAATAGTAAATGATAATTAATATAATAATTTATAATCATTTACCAAAGAACCCCACCACTAAATTTTTGGCTCATTGGCATTGTAGTCATCTATCCATTTAAATATGGGAACTCTTCTAAGGCAAATAGCTTTTTAATATTTTTGTTTGAAAATTTTAAACATTAAATTATTTTTGAAATTTTATTTAACGCTTAAGCACATCCAATTAGTGACTTCCATTGGATCTCTTTGACAATTCAGGCAGATTACACCGTCATCGATCTCGTCGTTAAGTGGATTATTAATAGCATAGATATACGTACATGTTTATTTGCATCAAGCACAGTACAACCTTATTGATTTCATTGAATCCTTTAATTCTGTTAGAAGCTGAACTATGATTCTTCTACTTCAGGGTATTGCTAGTACAAACAGAAGCTGGGCAATAAAGATGTAAAAGATTTCGTAATTTTCAGAATTGGGTCAAAGTAATATTAAAAATAATCTTAACACTTTACCTTTGAACTATTAAAAGTTTTCTATTTCATATCCACTTTTAACTAAAATTTTGGTTTGTTATTAAAAAAAGAGGCAAGTGTAAGTCTTATGGCATACCCACCCGCGAGTTTATTCTGTATGAGTAAACAGACTAGGGTGGCTTTTAAAAATGTATTTGCCCGCAGCTGAAACTGGCCTTTCATGTTAAAAACCTGTAAGAGTGGAAAAAGAGAGGAGAGGAAACCACCCTGCGGAGGAATATATATAGAGAAAAATGAAGGCAGGCTAGAGGCAAAGAATTCTCATGCATAAAACACCAGAGACTACAGATACTTTGTGTGCTGTACTGGGGAAACTTGCTCTCTCTCTCTCTCTTTCTCCTTGGCAAATGTAGTCGCCGCAGAAGATATTTTAAAACAAAGGGATGCACAGACTATCAGGATCAGCAAAAGAATCGATTTCTTTTTTTGTTGCAAGTAATATAACAAATGGAAAAAGGTGGGGCTGTAAAATCAAGAATACTATTTGTGAGTCTTTTTTTATGATAATGATGAGAGAAGGAGTTACACCAAAAAGGTGCAACCCCTAAAGGCCTGGGTTGGCCCCTCCATCGCGAAAAAGAAGAAGAAAGAATTTTATGGGTTGGGCGGGGGTCGAAGGTATCTGTGGATACGGGTCTTAAATAGCTGAAGGTTATAAGTCGCGGGAAAGATGGTGGCAGGGAGCGAGTTCCAGTCTCTGGAGGTCATAGGGATAAAAGAGTTGGCGAAAGCGCTTATTCGACTTTTTATCCAATTTGACAGCGAAGGGGTGCTTTATATTTATTTGATATACTTACAATATACATGAATAATTTAAATGTATGCGAGATTTTCTTAAGCGCTGTATTTTCCCCTTGATGCACTTTTAAGCTACCATAATTCAAAATTTTTGATTGGTGAAAATCAATGGAATGATTTTTGTTTTTGTACATAGTGGTTTCATAAAAATGTTCACTTTATTTTCTGTTATTTTTATTTTCGAGTATAAAGTTATAAGACTGGTTTGGCGCAGCGCCCCTCTCCACTGTAAAACCCATGCTAACTATTTCTAAAAGTCCCCGATCCAATATACATGGGCTCCGGCAGGGCGCACTTGCACCCCTGCCATGAAAGAAAAATACACAGAAAAGGATTAAGAATTGATTTGAATTTGACATTAACTTAATTGACATAACATGGTAAATGTCTAATATTATCTAAATGCCTACCTATAATTAGGTCTAAGGATGCACTATTATAAATTATATTTTATTAGTTAATAGTTTAGTGTGCACGCCACTCCCCCTGAAAATAATCCTGCTGGCGCCCATGCCTATATACTATGTATAATATAGGATGTGGGATAGATATGGTATATGGCATATATTATTTCTTTCATCATTTGGGGAAAATACTACAATCCAAGTTTTCCGCTTTCATTTTTTTAAATAAATTTTTATTTAACTACTTCTATAGACACCATCAATAAAAATATAATAGCTCAGACACTCACTTAATTAGTTATTTAGGTCTAAAATGACACACTAGTTATTTTATTCTTTTTGAGGCAACATATTTAAAAATTAATTTAAATTGTGAATAATTTATATTTTGGAAGCTGAAAAGAAAAATTAATTCGAATTGATGGAAAGGCAGCATAAGGATAAAGAAAAATAAAATTCTGTATAAAAGAACTTTTTGGAACGTCATTTTAAACCACTTAAAAAACCAGCGCTTCTGATGAAAATGACGGTATAAATTGTTTAAATCGGAATTTTATTTTTCATTATCGTTGGGATGAATTCTACCAGTCTGTATCCATAAGAAAATACTTCACATTGAGTTTCAATAATTTAAATATAATATTATTTATTTTTTAATCTAAGCGATCACATATAATAGTAGTATAATTATATATCAGCTGCGGTGTCCGAGTGGTTAAGGAGTTGGACTTGAAATCCAATGGGAACTTCCCGCGCAGGTTCGAATCCTGTCCGCAGCGAAATATTTTTGTCTCTAAAGGGGTTAATTTCAACCCCTTTTTTTCATTTGCTATTCGCACTCAAATCAAAAGTGTAGAATACAAGAAAATAATTCAAAATATATTTTGTAAAAATTTGTTAGTTTCTTAATAATTCGATTGAAATTGTGTGAGGGAGTTATTTACGATTGCTTAAAAATATCTCCATTTAAGCTATTCATTGGTTACAAAACAATTATTGTTGCGGTTACTGATAAATTTTTAGTTTAGTGAGTAAAAGTTTTAATCAACTAATAATCTTTTAAATGCACCATTAACTTGTAAATACCAACTTGGGTCGAATTGTCAAAGAAAGCAGGTAATCCACATTGATTTAACCGACATTAAAAAAAATAACAAAATCAGCCAAGGAGCAAGATCTCTATGTTTATTTTTCGGCCCAGGTGTTTTCTTTGAGAATTCAGCCAAAATAAAAGTAGATTAATTATTTTAAATAAAAAGAAATCAATGAGGGTTGACCTCTGCTTGATACACAAATACATAAACATTTATATATCGAATATGAATATGTATATATAATTTATTTGTTAGAGACTATAATTTCGAAGGTCTATCAGTCTATTTTAATTATCAATATTTTATTTATTATTCCTCATGGGTTCAAATACCCGAATGGATGTAAGTAAATTCGCTTTATCGTCATAGCAAGCTGTTCATATAACAAACGGATTTACATACATCCATTCTGGTATTTGAACCTATGCGAAATAACAGATAAAACATTTCATATTAAAAAGACTGATAATGAAGATCAAACATTCGAAACTAGTCTCTAACAAATAAATTATATAATAGAGGTATACATATTTATATTCGTTATATATAAATTTGTATATGTTTTTTTGCGCCATGAACAGGATAACTACAATGATTTCTCTTTATGAATCAACAACTCTGCTACTCTAGAAAAACAAAATATTTTTTATTAACTATTTTTCAAATGCTCTCCTTATTTTTCCAATTTCTATGTTTTTGAAAGCTCAGAAGTACTTTTATTAAAATTTATTGAAAAGATAAATTAAATTCAAAGTTTCTTTTTGTCGAGAAGAGCAGAATTTTCATATATTGAAGAAAATAAAAGAGTGTATTCTGCTGGAATTATTCATTTTTAATTTATTTATAACTAGACTATGGTTACGAGAGCTTTGCTTTGAAAAGATAAACACTTGGTTGGCATTTTTCCATTTATTTCGATTAAGGTATATTGGACATCGAAATTCCACTAATAACAGTAAAAAACAAGTCTTCGATTTGCATGTTAATTCCAAGCGTGTATTTCGAATTTAAGCGCAAAGTGCTTAAGCCGCCGTGATTATTCGTCTGCCATGGGGTCGTTTCCGTTTCGACTCGTGCTAATTACACCTTGTAATGACGAAAAGGGAGGAAACCTCGTTTTCGCCTTCAATTTGCTACAAAACACGGTTTCTTATTGCTGGCTTGGTATTAAACCGGGAAACAGATCCCGCCCTACCAGCGTTGATTCTCTTTCAGTAGATAATTAGTTAAATTATGAATCATAAGAAAATTTTAGTATATTTTCCTTATTATATTTAAGGATAAATATAACTCTTTGATAGGAAAAATCATAATTTAAATTTTAATATAGGTACCTCAAAGTAAAAGTATCATAAAGTATAGAATTTTATTTAAAAGCATTTCCGGTCAAAATGTGAATAAACTAAAAAAAATATTTTTTCTTATAAGAGTTGTCTAAATTCATCACATTTTTTATTTTTTTAGCCCTCTCCCATTTTCTTGCCTTTTGATTGCTTACGCATTAAATATGAATTTTGAGTTAATGAAATGTACTACTCCTTTATATGTCAAGAAATATTGTAATTTATCAATTAATAGTATTAAGGAAATAGTAATTAATAATACGATACTATTTAAACCAAAATTCTAGGCTTTTAGAATAAAAATTAGCATTAAAGTCACCAATATATATTTTTGAACTCTAACTCAGTTATGAATGTTTTAGATTAATATTACTGTTCGATGATTATCAGAATGAAAGTGATAATTATTTAATTTAATATTTTTTAAGACGTTCGTGTTAAATTTGATCGAAAAAAAATGTAAAAATAAATTCGAAATATCATTACAAATCAATAACCCCTCTTAAACCAAAAATTATGTTTCCTAAATAAAATAAAATTAAACTAATACTTTTAGTGTTATCCGAGACATACTAATGTGTTTTTTTCAACTTCATTAATTTCTACAAATTATCAATCTTGAAGTTTTTGAAATAATTAAGGTGTTCTTTGACACATGATTAAGTCAATATAAGTAAATAACATTTTTTTAAATTAATATAACAAAGAATAATTGCCATATCAATGAGAATTTTTTGACCGCGCTTATTTGAAAAAGATCTTTATCGCAAGAATACTGCGGATTACGCTATTGAAGTCTGCGGAGTCTTAAGTCTGGACCAAGAGAGAAAAAGATGTGATCCACTTAGCTACAATCCAACGTCATTTCGCGTATAACCCGCTAGACATTCGGATGGATCACCAAGTGAATTTGAAATCTCAGATGTTATACATATATTTAATCTCCCAGTCCAGAGCGCTCGGTCTATTGGCATGTAGGTAAGACTCCGCAGACTTCAATAGCGTTATCCGCAGTAGTCTCGCGATAAATATCTTTTTCAAATGAGCGCGGTCAAAACAATTCTCATTGATATGGCAATTATTCTTTGTTATATTAATTAAAAAAATTATAAAAATTTATTTAAGATCATTATTTCAAGTTAGAAATATATAAGTTCAGATATTATTTTCACTCAATATTTGACAAAAATTCCCTACAGTTGATTCGCGTTTGAATCAAATGTAGAAAACATTCGATTAAGTAAATAACTTTAATTTCTTTGGAAAATTTTAAATAATATTCTAATTTAAAAGGCTGAACCTGGAGAAATCATTTTTTGGGTCGGACAAACGAGGGAGAAATTAGAAAATTATTTAAAATATTGTAAAGAAAAATATATTTACAATTTTCAAATTCAATCATTCCTGGTCCGACCCAAATTTTTTTTCATTGATGATATGTTACAAAATTATATCGTAAACATATCTATGCATATTATATATATATACTGAATGCCTGGGAACTTGAACACATTAGATCTCAGAAGTTAAGCTAAATGTATCTCGATTAGAGTTCTTGAATGCGTGACTGAATATATTTACACCTGTCCACCGATTCCAGAGGTTTCTCCAGCATTTTAGTGGAATTATCAGGGAGCTCTAAAGGAGGAATCTCCGCTTAAAACGCAACAGCTATTCCCTTAAAGAATAAAGAACATTCACTGCCAGTATAAAATATAGCTTACCAATATGTCTATATCCAAAATTTATTCTTTGTTTACTATCATAAAATAAAATTTATTCTTTTTATTTTTATTCCCTGGTATATAATACACCTATATTCTATAAACTGTATTCCGTTTCGAAGGAGCTAGTTGAGTAGATTTCTTAAGTGATTTCTAATTGAAATTTACCCTTTCATAAAGTCGAGGGTAAATAGTCTCTTAAGGATGATTTAAATCATGGAACGTTTCGCAGTTGGATTTAACCCCATCCAACTTTTCCCTAATTTGTATATATTCCCGGCCGTTGGCAATTTATCGCCGGCCATAAAGATGAATGGCGACTCTGGAGCGCAATCCACGCTAATGCTTTTGCTCGGGAGAGGAGACGTTTCGCTCCTTCAATAATCGTAAATTGCATTAAACCTCGTTAAGATGTGCAACGACAACGAGCCATGCAAATCTGCCTTCCTCTCGCCAGATGAGAAGATTTTTCTCTCCGGCTTTTTTATGAATAATTAACATTATATAGCCAGGCAACCAGCCCATTGCCATAACGAAATTCGTTTTCTCTATTTCTATTAAATCATCATTCGAATTGTAAAAGTGAATGTGGCGTAATTAATTTTGTTGTGCTTTGTGAGTCAAGTCGGTTTGCCATTGACTTAAGTCAATATTATGCTTCTAGAGGGCAATTAGCAGCCATCTTTGTTTGACCTGGTCTTTGAAGGACTGCTAAAGGCAACTGAAACTAATTAATCAGAAAGATTAAGAAATTTAGCGAAATAAAGTCTTTTTGGATGTTTGATTTAGGAGATATCTTTTTATTTCTTGATAATTTATATAAACAGTACCTGGAACACCGAGCATGATGCTCGGTAATGTATGTGTTTCTATTTATTTAATCAACCATTTGTTTTATTTTGATTCACCTACCTGTTAATAATTAGTTTCATTAAAAAACTTAGCAAAAATTTTTTTCCCAAAAGTGAGACCGGGCATTAAATCTCTTCCATGTCTTCAGCAATTGTTACCTATAATATACATTTACATAGAAATCATGAAAAAGGAGTTAGTTTAATTTCAGTGGTAAAAGGAAGAGGTTATTTGTAAATTTGCACACTGGAGTCTAGCGGACGCCATGCGACCTTATACGTAACTAAAAGTAAATATTTAAAAAATTATTTAATTTAGTATTTTTAATTTGTTATTAGCAACAGCTGTATGGAGGGGTCCACCGGAGAGCTATTTGAGATTTAATAAATAAAAGTTTTGTACTTCTCTATTAAATTTCAAATCTGCCACCTCCTTGAAAAACATCAATTTAATTTTCAAGACTTATTTAAAAATTAAGATTTAATTTAAAAATAGTATTGATTGCTCACTAAATGAAACAATTTCATTATAAAATTTATAATGTATAAAATAGTTAATCGTTATAATGACAATGTAAATTTTTTCTCAAATTAGTTTTATAATTATTATTCTCATTTGTATTAATTTGTATAATATATTGAAAAAAATATAGTATATAGTATATGTCAAACTATATACTGAAGTTTTATTATTGTGTTTACAGTTAAGAAACAACAAATATTCATGTATATTAATCTTATTAAAATTCTTGACCAGTGGGTTCGGCCATAGATGCAGAACCTAGGTCATTAAAAAAATAATAATAATAACAATGTTTTATAATGTTTAATTATGGTTATTTAATATGTTAACAATTATAAATTTTGAATTAATTGACCTAAATATATATAATTAGCACAAAAATATACTTAGCGTCTGGTAGACGCCGCCCGACCTTTAATGAAACAAAATGCCGCGTGACTATTCCAGGGTTAAGTCTCTTAAATGATCGAACAATTTATAAACCTTTCATAGATTATTTTTTTCTAAAAGTAGTTCATTAAATAAAGTAGAGAAAACTCTCCACCCTTTATCTGAGTCTATATAAATATTAGAAATCGCTTGTGGATTTCTCAACAGCCCGGCTGAGCCTGAAGAAGATCCTCTCAAAACTTTCCTATCCCTACTTCCTCGAGAATGAAAATATTTTGTCAAAGGGTCCAATCTAAATTTGCCCAATCAAAATGTGTGCTTAGCCCATCTGTTCGCATTTGAGGTGTCGAGTCACCCCCCTAAGCCCACCCCAGTTAGGAAAACTTGGCTTTCTCATCCCCGTGGGTCGGTCATATGTTTTCCGAGGCCACTTAGCCAACTTGCGATGAGTGCTTTAGTGTTTTCCATTATTTAGCAGTCGGACTGACATAAGGTGCTCAAGTTAGCCTCCTTGTAAATCTCAAAGGAGCCCCGCCTCCCAAACAAGCACCCCATAATGCATGGAACAATCTTAGATTTTTAAAATATATTATTATGGTTTTTAAAACTCGAGGGGCCGAAGCAACAATTTCTTCATATAATATTAATAATTTTTTCATGAATATATAGTTTATTATCCGCTGGGGAGTTTCGCGTTCCCTCTTTGTGTGTTCTTCTCTAAATCTTCTACATATTTTGCCGCTTGAGAAAATTCAATATTTTTTTCCTTCTCAGACTCTCTGTAGAGAATACATTTATTATAAGTTCGCTGTCTAAGAAAATTAAATTTTTTTTGTTTTATTCAAAATTCATAAAGAAAATTGGAATTATAATTTTAAACTTCGAAAAGAATGACTTTTTTTGCGATTTACTAAATCAAGAAATCAGAATTAATCGTATATTTAGAAATATATTTATTATTAAATAAAAATTTTATTTTTAATAGTATAATATTATAATCATCCTAATCTATGCTAAACAAATAATTTATTTTTTATTTTTATTTTAAATTTTAATATAAAATTTTAGAGCCTTGATGATAAGAATAAAAAGATCTTAAATATGGTCAAAAAAAATAATAGTAATAAGCATTATAAAAAAACCAAACATTCGTCTATACCTATGATTAAATTATAAGGGTCTCACATCTAATCTAAACTACAATTAGTTTATTTTTACTTTTTATTTTTATTTAAAATTTTAATTTAAAATTTTAGAGCCTTGATGATAACAATAAAAGATCTTAAATATGGTCAAAAAATAAAATAAAATAATAGTAATAAACATTGTAAAAGAACTAAGAATTCGTCTATACCTATATATAAAATTGTAAGGGTCTTACATCTAATCTATACTACAATTAGTTTATTTTTACCTTTTATTTTTATTTTTATTTTTAAAATTTTTGAGCCTTGACGATAACAGTAAAAGATCTTAAATACGCTCAAAAAATTTACAATAATAATAAAGGTTATAAAAAAACCAAGCTTGTGTCTATATTAATAAAATTATAAGGGTCTTACAAAGACATGAATTGATGAAACACTGCCCATGATCTTAGATACCTTAATTGAAAATTGTAGGACATAAATATATGATAGTCCTCTTAATTTTAGAATATATCTCGGAACTAGTAGATGACGATTTTTCATTATTTCTTTAGTAAATAATATGCTAATCTTATTTAAAAACTTTTCTAACAAAATACATAGTCTTTAAAGGTTCATTTAGAATATTTAGATAATTAATAATGATTAATTAATTTTTAAATTCAATTAATAAATAAATATATTTTAATTAAGATATGAGGCTTATTCATTTCATTCGAGGATGTTTTTGTTTCTGCTTCACTAACTTTACGACTTCTGATTAAATCCAGCAAAAAATCCCAAAGAGTGAACAAAGAAGACATTGCTAATAAAGCCTTTAAATTGCACTTAGAACGACGACCTATGGGTAGAAATATGTGGATAATTAATCCGCTGGTCTATTATAGCGCCAGTAATAGGCGAAAAGAGATTGCAAACGATTAATAAAATTCCTTTGGCTTGGCTGAATTTGCAATCATCATAAAAAATTAAATTATGCAAAGTTAAGAATAATCATATATAGACGCGTCTCCGTAAGATAAATGGACATTTCTGTTATATTGACAAATGGACAGTAAAATTTAGAAAATTATCTTTTCATACGAGTAAAAATTAAAATTAATCTTGCCTGCCTAAAGAAATATAAAGGGAGATTTCATTATTATATATAGCGTTGGTGGAATTAAACGTTTTAAAAACCGGTTTGGCATATTTTTTTCTATATTAAAAATTATTTTTTTAAATTGTAGACAAATTAGATAAATATTTTACAATCTACTAAAATGGTTCCATTCTCATTATTGAAAGATTTTTTTTTATAAATAGAAATCACTTGGGTTGTCCTCTTAGGGATGCCAATATACATACCCAGATATGGTGAGGGGGGCAGCTGCCTCCTTCCCCCAGACGCAAATGAAAAAATAGAAATACTTCCTGAAAATTAACTAATGAAAATAAAATGGATATTATTAATTTTTTTCTTATAGTTAATTTAGTTTTTCTATATTTCTTGTAGTTAATTTATTTGTAATTTGTACATTCTTCTTGGGTCTCCCTTTACCTGATTGGTTATAGATAAATTCATTTTGTTGTTATAGCATGCTGGTCACATAACAAACAATCGAAGAATGATGTAGAATATTTATAATTAAAAAGACTAATGATGAAGGTCAAAAACTATAGTCTCTAATAAATAAATTATATATATTTGTTCGCATCAAGCAGAGGACAACCTCATTGAGTTCTCTTTATGATCAACAACGCTGCTACTCTCGTCAAATCACTATCTTTTAAGGTTGATACACTTTTGATGGCTGTATATGTATATATTTAAGTAATGGAGAGGGGTTCAGCCAATGGGTAGCCTCTGCTGAATAAAAAACTCCCAATTATGGAAAACGTTTCGGCATTTAATTAAATAATGCCGAAACGTTTTCCATAATTGGGAGTTTTCGGCACATTGGCTGAATCCTCTCCATTACTTAATTATCACTATCTTTTAAATTATGTTTTTTTTTAAATAATTATCTTATTTATTAATGAATCTCAAATTTGGAACCCCTTAAAAGTAGTCAACTATGACACAATAGGGAATCGTTTCCATATCCTACAGGCAAAAAGAGAAAAACATTTCTTGGCTGAATGAAAAATTTAATTTAATTTATATACTAAATATATAAACAATAAAACAGATTCAATATCAACACTTTCAGCTTTTTAAGACACGATTAAGTTGACACCCTCGATTCTGAGCCACCCTACAATGTTTTCTATTTTCATAATGGAATAGGGAGGTGAATCTTAACTTTAGATATTCATCTTTAAAATACGAAGACTGGGAAAGTTTCGGTTTTTCAATTTCCTCCTTTATTAATGTACCAAGCTTTACCAAAACGCCAAATTTCAGCATTATTGGTTCATTTTATTTTATTTTATATTGCCCCTTCATTTTAAGTACTTAAGAAGGGAAATTTTCGCTTTTTCGATTTGTCCTTTTAATTGTAATCTAAACTCTACCAGTATGCCAAATTTCAGCCTTCTAGAATCAGCGGAACCTCCGCATTCCATGATGAAAATGGAAAATATAGTATATATACGTATATGTAAAAGGTAGTCGGGCAGGGTCGTGCCCCCAGATTCATATTAGTATAACAGCTGCGGTGTCCGAGTGGTTAAGGAGTTGGACTTGAAATCCAATGGGAACTTCCCGCGCAGGTTCGAATCCTGTCCGCAGCGTAAATTTTTGAGCTTTTTGAGAAATTTAATTTCAATTTTTTTATATTACAAATCGCAAAGTAAATTACTAGTTAATAACCATGACGCAAGAATAAAAATAAAATACAATTGGAGGAAAAATAAAATTTTTCCCAGACTCGGTACGCTGTTCGCAGTTCGATGAATAATTCAAAACCTACCCGTTCTATTGTTTATTAATTTGAGATATAGAAACAAATTAAAATCTCAAAAAAATTCATTTTGGAATCGGATTTTGTAATTGAAAATACTAAATTTAAATTATTGTGGGTAAAAGAATTAAGAAACACATCGAGGGACACGAAATTAAAAAAAATCATGATTGAAAATGATTTTTATAATATATCCAGATTCCAGACATTTTTCAATAGAATAGAAATTTTGATTCAATAATTGCTCGCCCGAGAGAAAGGACTTTCGGACGTACCATTAGTTTAATAGGTATATTAATGTTAATAACTTAATGTTTAATTAATTAGTAAATTATTATTTAAATAATACGTTGGTGTAAAAATGTATAATTAATTATGTATTTTCATGATAATCTCGCTGCAAACTTTTCACTCATTTTCTAACCATATTTTCTTTATATAGTAAATTTCGTTAAGTAGTTACTAAAAACTTAGCTTTTTTTTTACTTAATTCGTATTTAAGAAATTTTGTTTTAAAAGTTGTTCTAGTACTTTTGGTATTAAATCTTTCATGAATCCAGCAAGAGAGATGCTCTGCGGCTGCTAAAAGATGTCCATAGAGTAGCAAGTGCTGGGCCTATATATATTTAAGGGGGTAGTTTGCACCCTTCGCCAAGATGGCGAAATCTCTCCCCTTCTTGTTCTTCGGAGGCCCCCACCAGTTGGCAAAGGAGACGAAAGGGAGCTCAAGGGTCCTGATGGGTTGCTTCTGCCCCCTTCCTTCTGCCCTTGCCTTATTGGACTCGACGCAGCCGGGATAACAGCTTTCAAATTTCATCGTCATTTTTTTTGCTTTTGCTCTCTGAAAACCTGCCAGGTTTCTTATATTAAAATCGATCTGTTTTGAGAAAATATTATTTTCATATCGATGTCGATCGAGGTTGAGGGAAGTTGTTTAAAGTAGAGACACCAGCATGCAGATATTCTTTTTTTTTCAAAGGGAGAAAGAGGGTAAAGAGAAAAATTCTAAACTTGATCAAAAAATGTAAATTCAACTCCTACTCGCGATTAAGTTAGATACTAACCGAAAAACCGTTTCGCCAACTTGTTTATCCCTATGATTTTTAGGTATTCGAACTATCTTCGTAAATCCGTCTTTCTGAAGACACTTTCAGTCTTTCAAAACCAGATACTATACATGCCATTTCTTCTGATATGAGATATATTCTGATATGAGATAAAATCACTAATCCCCCTATACTATATATTCTTTTGACTTCTAATTTTAAAATATTGAAAACCTTTTTTAAGCCTTTTTGATTATTATTTGGATAAAAAAAGCGGAGACTGCGATGCCCCTCGGTGGTCGGGTAGGAATGGATAATGGAACGAGTGATGGGTAAAGAGAGACATTCTAACAGCTAACACGATCCGAGAAGACATGAGATCGAGTTTTACTTACACCAACCTATAATATAACCACCCATCTCATCATTCCATTGAAGCCTTATTTGCGCGAAATAAACCATTTTCAAACATTCAACAACCCTTCGCGGTTAAATTAGATATTAAGCGAACAAACACATTTGTCAACTCGTTTACCTGTAAGATTTCTAAGGACTGGAATTATTTTCCTGTGTCCGTTTACCTGGCTACATATAACCTTCAGTCTTTAAAGACTCTCATCCATAGGTACCTTCAACTCCGACCAATTCCATGAAATTAATTCTTCTTCTTTTCACTATGCAAAGCTCCACCTCAGATTACAGAGTTGCACCTTTTTTGCTCAACATCTTCTTGCATCATTATCATTATAAAATAAATAAATAAATAAATATCCTTCAAATGGAATAATATATTTTGAAGAGGAAAAACTATTTTATATTTTTATTATATTACGAATATACAAGGTTATTTATTTAGTCCTAGAGCCAAGTCTTTTTCGTAAGGGGAGGGATTTATATATTTTCCCTAAGCTTTAGACAACAAACTATAGTTGATCCAATTAAAAAAAAATAGTAATGTTTTTTAAATTTAAACTTTCGTTATCAAATCTTTAAGGCAGAATATTTTTTTCTTTGCAAATATATATTATTTAGAAAATTAATCAAGAGGTATAGTTTTGGCCAAGGTCGCCTGGAGTTTAGACAACCTGGTGAACAGCCCACATTCATTTTCATGGGAGTTGTTTTGTTGTTTGTTTTCGTTTCAAGCATCATTAGACAAAACTATCTTTCTTGTCCCTCCTATATAATACAATAGAACAATTAAATTATATACTTGAACCTACAATTAATTATTTTTCAAAATCTTAAAGAATTATTGAGATTTTCTCGGCACACACGACAATGTGCTCGCCAGGCGCCTGAACTATTTGATTATCTTTTTATTGGCTAACTCTTTGTTTTTCTGGATTCAGTTATCCACGATAAGTAGGTTCAGGTCCAAAAATATTTGTATTATTAAACGAAAAATATATTAGATTAGAGATTTTTAGAACTTCTGATTGAAAAATGCAGAAAAATCCCACAAAATGAGGGATCTTGTATGATTCTATCTAATAAGATTAAATATAGAGGTAAAGTTTGTATTAATAATTAATAAGCTTTACCTTTCAATCAAGTTTCAGTTTTCCAGCTCTAACGAATTAATCTCAATCAACCACCAAAGCGTCAAATTTACAATAGTGTATTTGAATTTATTACTATTGGGCTCTAACCCTAACAGCAGCATCTGCCAAATTTCTGGAGAGCTTACCAGGTTTTGAAAAAACTTTTTCTCTATGTCAATTTTATATTGAGACTAAAATGCTTAAAAAATTTGATATTGAATATTATCGATAAACTCAAGACTTTAATGGAGTTCGGGACAGCTTATCTATCTGGTTGATCTTCGAAAAAATATTTTGTATTTCTGCAGAGTGATAACGTCTGCGTACTAAATTTTTTAATAAAAAAATTGTCATAAAATGAGGTTATTTCGAATAAAAATCTTTGTTTTGATAATATTAATAAAAAGAATATTAAGATAAATTTTTTCTCATTATAAAAACATTTATTTAACACAAAAACGATTTCAAGAAATAGAATTGAAATTCTAAACTAGTGCTTTTGTTATATTCTGTTGGCTGCAAATAACTTTTTATTTTTACATTTATGAATAACTATTTAACTAAACTGTCAAATCTATTGAAAAATGTATCATTCGATTCATAAAAGTTGATTTATTGATCTGAATAAATTTGTTGAAAATGGTATAATCTGTATAGAAGTTATAGCCCTTTTAAAAGCTCGCTCCATTTACTTCCATGTTAAAAGGACAAATTTTAATAATTTATTTCTCGGTAATGAGACAGACCATCAACTTCAAATTTTTGGGAATATAATGATTTAATACATCAATGATTCTATGGTAAAATTTGAGAATTTTCTTATAAAAATGATAAAGGGGATAAAAGGGATTGAGAATATTACGGAATTTTTTGTTGTTTGAAATTATGCTCTATGGTTATTTATTTTAAAAAGTTAATTATAGTTCTTTAATGAATCTCGCATATTAGATAATAAAAATTGTAAAATTTTATTGGACTTATTTGATTATTAATGAAAAAATGCTAAAATAAGAAATTTAATTGAAGTAAGAATGTAAAAGGCGTTAGTTTCTCTGTTTTATCTGTACTTGAAGAATAATTACACTTGCAATCTGACGGAGTAGCAGCAGAAGAAGGGGTTTTATGGCGATTACTATAATTCAGCTCGCTAAAAGGAAAGACGGTGTTGTTATGTTTTCCGGCCGGAGGTTAGCAATAATCATAAGAGAGAATGTGAGAGAAGGAAGGACACTCAGGATTTAGGATTCTCGAGTAAATTTAATCTGAAGTTTGTTCCTTATGACGTCAAAACGACCACGAGATTTTCCTCAACGGTATGCGGAGTTTTATTGCTTGTCTTAAGTCCCCCTCCCTGGAGGAGAGAAATATGGACCAGCACAGCACAGATGACCTACGAGCATTCCACTCGCGAGGATTTCATGCTAGGATTTTTAATCTGATTATATAGAAGGTTGAGATTCTTCTTTTTATTTTTTTACTTATTATCTTTGAATTAAATTTTTTTAAAAAGAAGTTTTAAGTACACCAAAAACTAATTAAAGATTTTCTTATTAAGATAAAAAAGGTATCTCTAAAATAATTGAAAAAACTAAAGGATTTCAAGAGGATAATATGAATCTATAAACTGTTAGTTCAACTAACGTATTTTTAATTCTTAAGTAATTTTTTCTTTACCAAATGAAGTATCATTATGTATTATAATAAAACCGAGAATGAATTTTTTTTTGTTTTTGTTTCGTTTTTTTAAATATCTCAAAAATGGCGAAAACTAAAAAAAATGACTGGAAGTCTCTAAAAGAAAGGCTTATTTAGTGAACATCGATAAAATTTTAGGAGATATTAATTAAAGGAGACAATAAAAAAGTGTGTCTTTTGCTGGAAAAATAATTTATTTCTAACGAGACTATAGTTTCGAGGGTTTTGCTATCTTCATCAGTCTATAACAAGATATTCACGGGAATTGATGTGTCGTTATAAATAAATTAAAAAATTTATTTTCCCAGCAAAAGACACACTCTTTTATTGTCTCCTTTAATTCATAAAAATTCTGCTACTCTCGGCAAAAAGAAACTTTCAATTTAAAATATTAATTATTTTGTAAATTTCTGCAAGTTAATGTGCAAGTTAGCAAAGTTACCTTTGTTCTATGTACAGTATGTACACTTTAGTTCAAAAACTAATAATGGTATCAAAACGAAATTACTCACTTACCATTATTTTTATTTATTTATTTTTTTTAAATGAAGATCTGATTAGATTTTGGTTGAAATCAGATCCTAATAAGAAGGGCCTTAAAATTTTTTAAAACCGATTCAAACTATGAAATGCACTTGTATTCTGATAAAATACAATTAAAAATATGAAATCAAATTAAACAGATTTTGTTTTGTTAAGAGTAGCAGAGTTGAATCATAAAGAAAAATTAATGAGGTTGTCTCTGCTTGATTAAAATTATTAATTTATTATGTGATACTCACTATCACAACGAAACGAAAACATAAAATTTTATGGTATTTGAACCCATGAAATAGCAGTTAAAATATTCCTAATTAAAAAGACTAATAGTGGTCAAACCTTCGAAACAATACCTAGTCTCTCTAGCAAATAATAGGTATATAATAATAATAATAGGTATATAAATATAATAGGTAAATAAATATAATAGGTATATAATTCCTCACAAAAAAAAAAAAAAAGGTATATAATAAATATATATATATATATATATATAATATATATATATATATATATATATGCCTACTTATACATATTTATACTCGATGTATATATAATAATTGTTATGTATATTTTACATATATTTATTTGGATTAAGGAGAGGGACAACCTCATTGATTTCTCTATATACAATCTCTGATAATAACTTTCTATGTGAAATTGATATTGACCCACAATTAGGCCTTGGGAGTAGATTCAAAAAATTAAATGAAGGAGTGCTAGTTTATTTTGACTCATGAAAGTCTTTTCCAAAGACCACGACGCTTTTTAATGATGACGTCATGGAGTAAAGTAGTTGATGATGATGTTAAATGCTAAGTAAGAAAGCGTCTGGGAAGATTGTTAATTAACTTATCGATGATTAAGTTATTATATAAAAAACATTTCGTAATGCTATATTATTAATACTTTGCCACTTTCGATTAAAACATATTCATATATTCTATTATACGATAATAAAAGAGACACCTATAAAACACAATAAATGATCATAATAAAAGTCAATTTTAATTAAATTATTATTTTGATTTTATTTTATATATGGTAGATATTCATTTTAATTAAAAAAATACTTGCATCATGGTCGTTAATCTTAAAAAAATTAATATTAATGCTTCTCGTTTTAATGAAATCAAAAACGATGTAGATTAAGGAATTTAACCCTATCTTCTCTGACTGCTCTTAGAATATACGCCTCTACAAAAAATGATATAGAAGAGTAATTTAATTTTTTTTTAATGTGCGTAAGGAATGTCTTCCTTGCTCTAAAAAATAAAATAAAATCCGCGAATTCAAGAACCAGCATTGTGAGAGATAAATAATAATAAAAAAAATGTAAATGGACCCTTGTTAGAAAAAAATAAATGTCCTGTTTAATTGAAGAATAAGAGAAGAAGAGTCATTTCTCGAAGGAAAAAAGAAATAAGAATTAAGAAAAAACGCCGAGAAAGGGGCGAAAGTAATTAGACGATAAAAATCCGCGACATTCAGGCGTCAGATACAAAAAAAAGCGCAAGTGGAGGTTTAAGTTATTAGTCACACGAAGCGAAATTAAAAAAAAAGCAGTAATTATGAAAAGGGGGTGATTTTACGTGGCATTCAGGAAGCCTAATGGACGTTTGGATAAACATTCCGACGGGGCTTAATTGATTCCGACCCTCTTGGGGCGCTAAGGGCAAAAAAACCCTAATTAAAAATATCCCTTCGACCGTTTGACACTTGGGTTAATGCTCATTCGCTCAACGAGGCAGACGGATTACGATCTCGCAAGATTTTTTTACCAATAGGAAAAATATTTATAAAAACAAATTTTAATAATACATAAGTAATATTTTAGAAGTTTCGTTGGAAAGCCCTTAATATCAAAAGAAAATTATTTTGATTTGTTTTATGCAGACCACATGATTTTCACTTAAAATTTTATGATTTACATGATTAGTAAATTTATTTATTGTTATTATAAAGTAGACCCTAGACCAGTGTTTCCCAACGTGGGGCCCACGGCCTACAGGGGGGGGGTAATTTGATTGTTAAGGGGGGCAATTCAAAAGTGGGCTCGTTCAGTTAAATATAAAAATCTACAAAATCAGTTAGTTTGAAAAAAATAAATATTAACAAAATTTGATAGTAAGTACTTTCGGCAATAGGGGGTATAATAAAATACACTTAGATATGTCTAGATCCACATAAAATACTAATCAACAAAAAAGGCTGTAAAACTCTGCCATAGGCGTTCAACAGTATCGTCAATATTCACCTAAATATTGACGGAGATTGACCAAATTGATGGAAATATTGATTGTCTAGGAGCGTATTGAAGCATCCTATTGACGGATATTGACAAAAAATTATATTTTCTGTCAATATCAAAGAACCAGCACGAATATTTTTGCCAGAATGATTATAGATGAGAATAGTGATGCGCTTATATTGAATCATATTGAGGCGCGCTTCACGTCAATATTGAAGAGAATATTGACAATATTATTGATCGTCTAGGGGCTGCTTAAAAGAAGATATGAACAAAATGATGTGTTTAGAATCCACACTCATGATTTTTAAACAAACTTAGTACATTTTATTAAGATAAATTTATCAGAATGTACGACGTTTCTACCCCTATTTCTGGAGTCGTTTTCAATTGCAGATTATTTAAACAAATAATACTTGATTAATTAATTCTGAAATTCTAGGTCAGTTTTCTTTCTTTCTAATTTTTTGAAAGCTCGAAGATGCAATTATTTAAATTTTAATATTTTGAGTTTTTTTATTTTACACTATAGTCGCACTATCTTGGTCTTATCAGCATTCAAAAAATTGAAAACCAAAATTAGCCTTTTAAGTCTGCCTCAATATTACTGTGCAAGACTTTATAAAAAGCGTTACAAACATCGTGTATTCTGATGAGTTTATCTTAATGGATTAATCTGAAACATCTTTCAAGCACAAATCTTCAAACACTTCTTTTCTTCTAAATGTCAATTTTCAATAAATAAATTGACGGAAAAAGTAAAAAGATTTTCAAGACTTGATACATTGTCGACAAATTTCTCACTTAATCGAGTAAACTGTATCATAAGTTTTGTTTATTATTTATTTTAATGTTAAATTGTTATAAAAGTGTGTTAAGTGAAAGTTAAGAAGTGTGTGCATGTACCATCAACCATGTTTTTATTTATTATAATAATAATTATAACCTAGAGTATTTTTCTTTGAAGCGCCTGTATGTAGACAACCAGAAGTACGGGGATTATTTTAATTTTAGGAATTCGCTGGTGCCGCTCTTTGTATTATCGAAAGCAGCATTAAAATGGACTGTAGGTTGAGAATTTATTGAATGTTTACCAAGAATAAATGAAAAAATTATTTTTGGAAATAAAAAAATCCCAATGCAAATTAATCGGGTTTGAGATTTGTTGGAATATATATAAATATTGCTAAATGTTATAATCTGAATTGTATTTCAAATAGAGCGCGAGACGCCGCTAGGCAAATTATCATATGATATGACCAAACGTCAAACAGATTAGTCCTTCACTATCGTTCACCATGTCAAGATAAAAATGTCCACAAATAGAAATCTCATTATAATTGTAAAACTAGGAATTTTTTATGAGAAAAGTCAATAACTCTAAAATACTATTATAATTAATTAAATAATAAATTAGATTTAAATTTATACTTAGTGAGAAAATAAATTTGTATAAATCATTGAAAGGTCTACTATTATTTATCTAATCATAGCGGACGTAATTATTTCAAGAATTTCCAATTAAATTGCGACTACACAGAAGCTCTTTTCATCTAAAACAAAAACTTACTAGATAAATATTTTATCAGTTAAAATCTCTTTTTGATTGAATCTTTTTAAATTACCAAAAGAAAGAAAATGATCCTCTGGCTGCCTTTCGAATAAATAATAATAAAAGGTTCCTGCGAGGCCTTTGATAAAATCCTAGGAGAAAGAGAGAGTGCTAAAGGGTTTGCTCAGGGAATTAAAATAATAAACCGGGATCGTTTGTTCTTTCGCAAAAGATAATTAATACCGGGGACTCTTTGTTTTTGTTCCTCGATGTGTTTTGTCCCGGGAATTTCGGCGCCACTTCATTTATAATTCGATATTGAACTCGCACCCCCTCGGAAACCACCCCCAACCCAACCCTTCTCCACAACGACTTTAATCTCTTTTCTTGCCTTCACTGTCTTTTCTTTTCGATTATCTTTTTTATACCATCCATGCTTTTCAAAAAAAGATAAGAACGAAAAAGAGCAATAGACAATTTATGAAAAAGTTTTGCATTTTTATTTTACCTTAATAGTGAAGCATACAAGTTAAAGTATTGCAAATATTTTATTTTGCCTAGAGTAGCAGAGTTGTTGGTTTATAAAGAGAAATCAATGAGGATGCATACACATATATACTTTGTTTGTTTGAGACTATAGTTTCGAAGGTTTGATCTTCATCATCAGCCTTAAATTGAAAGTTTCTCTTTGCCGAGTGTAGCAGAATTTTTATATATTAAAAGAGACAATAAAAGAGTATCTTCTGCTGGAAAAACACAGATCGATTCCTGTGAATAAATTGTAATAAACTGATGAAGCGGGAAAAGCCCTCGAAACTATAGTCTCCTTATAAATAAATTAAAAATATTATTTGGCATCAGACTCTTTTATTGTCTCCTTTATTAAATCATCAGTCTTTTTAATTAGAAATATTTTATATGTCACCTCTCATGGGGTCAATATCCGATTGGATAAAGAAAATTCGTTTCGTTCTCTAAGAAAACTACCCATATAAACGATTCAAAAGATGAAGGACAAACCTTCGAAACTATAACTCAAAAAAATAAATTATATATATCTCCATCAAATTTCCCTTAAGTTCTCAAGCCTATCTCCAAGAAAGTACTTCTAATATTTATCATACAATTTTTCTAAAATTAATATAAATACAGTAAATAAAAATAAAATAAATTTCAAATCTCGTTATGATGTCATCACATCTCGCATTATCAGCTGTTTCAATATTCTTTTTAAAATTTCTTTAAATCTTGGAAAAAAATTTGATTTTAGTTTTATTTAATAAACCTAATCACAAATAAGAGTATCTATGTATATAGTAAATTTAAAAGTAAAAAAAAACTTTTAATATCAGGAAATGGTTCGGTTTTTAATCTGTTTAGTATTTAATAAGCAGGAAGAAATAATCAATCTAATGGATTTATGAAATCAAATATCTCAAAATCTTTATAGCTGATAATTATAGATTTCTGAAATATTTCATACGAGACATTAGTTTAATGAATATTAATATAATATTCAAGATGATTTACCCTTTTGATTTAATAAAGTATTTTTTTAATAGTTATTGCCTAGGTAAGGGGTAAAAATTAAAAATGATGATCCAGTGATATCATCTAATGCTTTTGATATATAGATTCACTTAAAAGATAGATGACTATTTATAAATATTTGAAAAATAATTATATTTACCATATCTTGATCTTTTGTTCATATATTTAATTTTTTAATTCATTTTACTTGCCTGCATTAATTTTTTTTTAATAGAAATTATAGATTTTTTGATTTTAAAACAATTTATAAAGGATTCTAATAAATAACATTTTAGTATGTGTATATCTAAATCAAGATTAGAAATACTTAAAAAATAAAGTAATAAAATAATACTTTGTAGTATTTTAGCAAATATTTAAAGTACTTTCATAAAAATTCTACTACTACTGGTAGTTTTATTGTATTATTTGTTCGTGTGCAATAAATAATTATAATTAATTATGTGTGATTTCAATAAAAATTCAAATTTTAATCAAATTAATCACAAAAATAAAAGCTTCAACAGATTCATTACTACTAATAATATTACTAATAATATTACTACTAATAATAAATTTTTCTTCTATTAATTATTGAAGAATATTTTGCAGAATCGATGAATAAAAAAAATTATTAATTTGTTCATAATTAATTACAAAATTAGACACAATAATTAATGTCTTGACTGAGCCATCGTTCACTTTAAGTTTATTTGTTTGTCCACATCGGACATACTAGGCAGTCAAAGTTTATTTCTCGTAGTTTGAATGCAAGAAAACAAACAGACACTAAAAAGCAGAATATGTAGTAAATATAGGTGGTTTGTACCCGCATAATCTCTTTTTTAGTTCGGATTAATTAATTCCAGCTGGATGCGAGAAATACGTCTAGAATTGGGGTGAATGCAATAATCCAATAATACATACTATTTTTAAATCACAAACACACAATATAACTCCGACATATGTTCTAAACCTCAGAGATATATGAGTTGCTTTCAAAATATTATAAAATCGTTGGCAAATGTAAATTATTTTTAACTTCTTCCTTTTTTTCACGGGGCAGGACTATAAAGAGTGCACTTTTTTGGTCCATCATTTTCTTACACCGATATCATTATAAAAAAAATTATAATAATAATAAAAGAAAAGCAAGTCCAAAAATAATGGTGTGAATAAATGAACAGTAGATGGGGAAGATTTGGCTATCGAGTAGCTGGAAGGCAATCAGCGTCTGGACTAATCCTGGCTAGAAGATATTAAACGAGATAGACCAAGATATAGGAGTGAAAGAAAGAGAGAGAGAATGATCCAGAAATTCCTCTAGGACCCCGTCAATCCCGTCGTTTGTTCCCACATTCCTTGAGCGTCCATCCGGAGATTCGGATTATATTGAACTGCATGTCCAGCAAAACACTTAGAACTCATAACGTCAGACCCGGCCTGTTTATTAAAGCCGAGCAGTTTGAATATTTCGAACACACTCTTGGGAATATTAGACGAACCTGAGAGGTTGTCTAATTAAATTCAACTGGTTATATATATAACTACATTCAACCCCTTAGAATAGTTTATCTAAATATAAAGAGAGAGTAATTCATAGAACAGTTTAAATTTGTTGTCCAATATGAGTAAACTGCACAACTAGTTTATATTATACAAAATAGATTTTCGTTTTATTTCAATACAGCACTAGGAATAAAATCGACTTATTGGAATATCAGCAATCAACATTTTTTCAATTGTCAAAAACAAAATTCTCAAGAAAGGACAGTACTTTACTTAATTTTAGTAGCTCTCTATTATCAAAGTTTTCTCATTTAATTAGGATTGGAACATTATCACATTTTCAATTAAATTTATAGATATGGAGCTGATCAAATACCCAATTGAAATCTGTGAAATTTTACTTTTATCCAAATTATATACTTCTAAATTACTACTAAAATTGACTACTTTGATCTGATCACAGTATTTTTTTGTCAGTGGTTATTTTGTGTGATAAATATCTGATATTTAATCCCTATATTCAATTTTTTTTTTTTTTTGAGTTGATCTTAGCTTGTGATTATTTTACTTCTACTGAGTTATTATAAATTAAAAGTAATTCATTGCATCACAGATTCGTTACATGTTTTTGAGTTTCTCTGAATCAGCCAGATCAATTTTGGCTTTGGGTATACGTGTATGTGTGTTTGATAAGCTGAAACTAAGCTAGATTTCGACTAGGAAGATTCTATTATAATTGATGACCCACAAAGATCTCTTCATTTTAGTCGTTTTTAGGTTTTTTGCTATTTTCCCTATAATAATTCAATCAATTTTTTGAAATTTTCTGTTTTTAACCTAAATTATATTTGTTTGTTTTAGGTCTAGAGGGCGGCAACGCTGAGAGTATCGCTAGAGTTATGGCTAGTGGTGATGGCTTCATTTAAAAGACCAGCCTCTTGTAAGTATGAATTTGATTTTTATATAAATTAAAATTTTGTTAATAAACTATCTATGCGAATTGTTTTATATAATACATAAAGAAATGATCAATAATCGATTATTAAATTTTGCATGTAAAAAAATTAATATTGTAGACAGGGTAAGTGAAAGTTGTGTGGTCTATATACCAGTTTTCATTATTAAGCTCCCTAAAGCGATATTGAATGTTCACCGAATACTATGTACTATATAACCTAAAATTCTTGAAAGAATGTTTAATATACTAGTAAATTTTCGAACTCAAGAAACATTTAGGGATGAATTTGGAATCGATTATTTTAAAATCCACAATCAGATTTTACAATTTTTTCGTTTAATCTTACATTTTGACACTCATTTTTAAACTTAAACGTCTTGTCCATATATTCTTCATCTTGACTGGATTATCTCACCTGACTTTGATTGTCTGAATCGGTTTGGTTTGTTTAATGCACGAAGAGGGGTTGACTTTTCCGAAATCCCAAATATTGTGTCAACAATTTGACTTTAAAATAAAGTTACAAAATATTTTGTTGTTGTTCATGTTGTGCTGGTAAATCTCGAATTTCGCCCAATATTAGCATGAAATTTCGATATCTTAAATATTTTTGATATAACATTGCCAGGCAAATTCGAAAGAATGACGTTTTTTGTTGAGCTGGGGTTTCCCCAATTTTATATAAGATTAGCGTCTTTAGAAGGAAACTGAATTGAATAATTCTTTGAATCTTTAATTTGAGTTCGAAGCGGTGTTGAATGTTAGGCAATCGTTAATGAAGTTTTAACCAGGGATAATTGATATAATCAATTCTATTCGTATAAAAAAAGGGAGAGCAGAGATGAGTTAATGATTAAAAAGAGCCACTATTTAATACAAATTCTCCTATTAATATTGCACCTTTATGAATCCCTATCTTAAAAAAGAAAAAAATATTTAATGTTTCATAAATTACATTGGCTATAAAACAAGACACTTCAAAATTTATATCTTAATTAATGGTATAAATTAACTTCGTATAATATTAATTGCAAATTGAAAACATTATTTTAGCCCTAGCTAATTTAAAAGAAATAAAAAAAGAGAATTTTAAGATAGTGATTTATTTAAAATAACAGTAAGTTTTATCGTATTTATCTTGTACTTGCTATTAGGAATTAAAGAAACCATACACTGTTATTTACTTTTAAGTGCTGCTCGGTATCTATTTAAAAATTGAATCGTTTTTGTTGTTGTTTTTTTGCTCTTTCTGTTAGAAAGTAATGTTAACGCAGGGGCGCTATTTGCTTAGCGGACGTTTGGCTGTTTGGAGGAATCCAGCATTGATTCGTTTGCTGGCCGACTCTTAACATGCACACCCCACCGGGCTTCTGTTTTATTTCCCAAGAAAGGTTTCTTTTTTTTCGGTCTGCTTGTTTGCTCTGTTCTTTTCTTTCCGAATCCGGAACGAATCGCTTATTCATCGCTACCCGTTTTGTGTTTTTATTCGCGCGCGTTTTTATAGTCCTCCGCACACAGCTACCTATCAGTGTGAGAGTCGTTCTTAAACCTTAAAAACCTTAGGAAAGAATGGCAGGGATTGGGAAACGAATCCAGCCAGCGTCCTCGTGAATATTGGAGAACAACCTTACGTTGAAATTCAAATCCGCAAAACTATTGACCTGTAAAAGGGTTGGGTGCCCGGCGAATTTTAAAACACGATCTGCTTTTATATTAATGAAGTCGGAGTTTGAAAACAGCCGAGCAAAAGGAGTATGACGCCGCACTAGGGAGAACAATAGCGTTCTCGTGGATAAAGGGGAATGGCAAAGTAAATCCAGAAAAGGCAACCGCCTTTCCCGAGGGAGCTACGATCTATTTCAAGAAGATCCTTGTTATGCATAAATCGTGACCACAAAGACCAAAACAAACTCTATGATTATTTACAACTAGACAGCAGAATTATTTACTCTAAAGAAATAAAATTATGGGAGGTCAAAAAATGAAAATCTAGGCCCTTGAACCAAACTCAACCAAATATTGTACATATACATAAACAGTGGGCCCACAGAATTCTATAAGTGCAAAAACTAACAGCCGATTATTTACTTTAAAGTGCTGCTCGGTATCTATTACAATGAGTTCTGGTAATTTATAAAAATCACTTCTGTAAATATTACAATATTTAGGAACTCTTATTTACAACAGGCAGTATGAAATAAAAAATGTTGTATTGATCCATAGTTTTATTAAAAATATTGAATCAGTATGTTTTCGTATATAAAAAATTTAAAAACTAATAAATTTATAGACGAAATTAGAATCAATTTTGTGACGCCAGAGGGCAGTTTGAAATTCTTTTCATTTTTGAAAATGTACAGAGATAATTTTCAAATCTTTCGTTAAATTGAAGGGTTGGTTTTGTCACAAATATAACAAAACAATAATTTCAATAAATGTTTGAATTATTTAATTCAGTTTCGGTCACCACTGGTCGACCATCCTCAGTAGTTATCTCGTTCAAGAACCGGAATTTGTCATTTCACATGAATGAATGTTTCATGTGAAATGACAAATTCGGTTCTGAACGAGATAATACTAGTGTCGACCAGTGGTGACTAAAACTGTATGTTATCAATTAAATAATTCAAATAGTTATTGAAATTATTGTTTTATTATATTTGTGACAAAACCAACCCTTCAATTTAACGAAAAATTTAAATCAAGTCACTTAAGTTCTGGAAGAATTTTAATAAATAATTTTCAAATTAAAAAGAATAAATAAGTAAAAATGGTGTTTTATTTTCCAACACTTATTCTTATTTAATTTTTATTAAAAGATGTATTCCAACGTGGGAACAAAACATTTTTTTCTTCATTTCTTTATTTTGTTCATTCTAAAATGATCATTCACTGCGAATATATTTTATTTATTTTAAAATACTCTCTATGTATATTTTCAACCTGACCTCCTCTGATTGATAGTTCCAATTTTTTAAACAAAGGAATCAAATTGCAATAATTTTAATAAATCGAAATAAATACGAATCTTGCCTACAACTTTTAATGATTTTTATTTTTTCAGATAACCGAGAGATATTATTATCAGAACAGCAGCATCATCAGGGGTTCACATCCATTCTAAAGTTAAGGTTCGCTATTCATTATTAAAAAAAATTTATTAGATTAAATGTCAAATCCGAGGGGTGAGACCGGGATTGGAATTAGGTGTACATGTCTTTAGAATTATGTGGAATTATTTTGGAATTCATTAGATAATGCCCTTTCATCTATAGTCTTCTACTTGGAAATGAAAGTGGAAGTAGCTGTACACGATATTGGTTCGCGGTTCACCCCTCGGTCAAATCCTATTTAAATAAGAAACAAATTAAAAATGTTGTTTCGTGTTTGAAGTATTAATTGTGAAAAATGTTTATCATTTTCTAATTTTGACAGTTATAATGAAAAGTGAATTTCACAGTTCTCCTTCAAAAGGTCTTGGATACTTTTCAATATTTTTCTTTTGGATCCTATATAATAATTTTTCATTGTGATTTGGTCAGCGCATTGGATAAAGTAAAAATGGGGAATGGTTTGCGCCTTTTTTCGCAAGGTAGTGATACCCTTAACTGATCTGGTAAATGAGTTGTCTATATAGAAGGGGCTCCTATTATACGAGGTGTTGATATTAAATGACCTGACTAATGCTGCTACTGGCAAACAGCGAGCGTGTTCCGATTGGTTTGAACATGATTGTGCCTGCTTCCCCCACCCTCTGCTCTCTAGAAAAGTCTGCGTGTCACTCAGTTTGTTTGTAGCATAAAAAGGGGCCAATCAGTATTTCGCATGACGGCGTAAAAGGGACTTCGCGCGTCCCTGCTTACTCAGAGGCTAGATGAGAATGTGTCTGATGAGAGTTTTATATTTAGTGCAAATGGACTTTGTTTCGCGTATTGTTGATAGAAAACAGTTTTAATACTTTCACATACAGGGTGGTAAATCAAGTACTTTTGATGAGATATTTTCCGGAAGAAAGCACAACATTACGACTTCTGATCTGCTTTTTGTTCTGACAAAAAGTTTCTTTCAGTTATATCAAAATAAATTTAAAAAAATCTTGACAAAAATATGCAAAATTAGAGGGTTATGTATCCTTAATATCAAATCAAAATAATTTGTATCAATTTTTCAGTCGAAACTTTAAGAATCATAGAATTATATATTAAAAATTCAAATTACAAACAGGAATTCTGTGAGACAAGAATTTTAAAAAATCTAATAAAAAAAAAATCAGTTTTTATTAATATAAGTAAATTAATCTCTTTTCGAAGTATCGGAAAAAAATACCTTGGTTAAAAAGGGTTGTTTAAATGTCTAGCGAAAAAACATCAAAGTCCTTTTATAGGGTTGGGCTAAATTATTGAGTAGACTTTGGAGTTTTAATACGTGGTGGTATGTTAATGAAATAACAGCCGGTTTGCCGGTTCATTCGATTACCGGTGGATTAATTTATCGCTAATGTGCTTAAACAGCAGGATTAAGCACAAAGCATCCAACCACGCTAGACGCTTTTAATAAATATATCAATAAATAATCCGGAAGCGAATGTACTTTGTGGCGAAACTACTTTATTGGTTTCGCCACAGCGAGAATATTTCACTTTGTGCTCGTAAAATGAAGACTTTTAGATTGAACAGCCTCATCAAGTTTAAAGATTTTCTCTTGTAAAATTAATATTGAATAAGTACTAAAATAACCATTTAATAATATTTAAGGGTAGGTAATTATGAATTTTCAAACCTAATAAATGAATAGAAAAATTAAATTAAATTAGCAATTAAAGTAAAAATAGAAAAAATCGTTCCTTTGAAATATATTGAAAAAGTACTTGGGATCAACTCCTACGTGAGAGATCTATTCTGAAATAAAACAAACCATATCTATTTTGAAGAGCTCTTTAAATTATTGGAAATAATTTTCCGGAAATATAGCTAGTGCCGTTAAGATTAAAAAAACTTCATGTTTTTTAAAAATTAAAAATAAAAAATATAAATTCAAAAAAAATAAATAAATAAACATAAAATAACGTCAATCACAGAAGACCAATAATGTTATATCGTATATAGAAACAGTAAATCAAAAATATGCGATTTTAAGAAAAATGAAAAAAATGAAAAAACCTAAGTCAAAGGAGACAATAAAGAGGTGTCCTCTTCTGAAAAATAAAAATTTTAAAAAAATTTCCTCAGAGACACTCTTTGGTGTCTCTAATAATTTATAAAAATTCTGCTACTCTCGCCAAAAAGAAACTTTCAATATAAAAAAAAGTAATTTAATTTTAATTGATTGATTGTGAGACTATCCCTATCATATAATATATATTAGACCGACTGACAAATAAAGACAATGTTGTTGTTTATTAGAACTTAAGTATCTATAACATGTATTTTTTCTAAATACTTGAATATAAATTTTTGGGAACCAAAGTTTTACTTTCGCTTACTAAAAGTGGCAGTAAAAATTGAGAAACCTTTCTAAATTTACTAAATTTTGAAAAAGAGATTTGTCATATTTCACAAATGAAATAAATTTTTAAGTAATTATTGTAAAGTATTCTATAAGCTCAATTTATAACTAAACATTCTTATTTTACTGCATAAAATTTAACTGTGGATTTAATATTGTTTAATTTTTAAGAGTTATTAGTATCAATTAAAATAATACAATAATTTGATAGATTATTCCTTATTTATTTATTTTTATTCACTTAAATCTTTCAGTCACCACTGGAAGACCATCTTCAATATAATTACGTCAAATTTAATTGAAAGATTTTGTTTTGCCGAGAGTAGGCAGTTTTTGATTCATAGAAGAAATCAATGAGGGTTGTCCTCTGTTTGATGGAAATAAACATATACAAATCCGAGGTGGGCAGTGAAATTTCAACCAGAGGATGCTGTCCAAAAAAAACCCTTCAATTTTTAAAATTTTATTTTATTTTTAGCTCCTTTTTGTAAAATTCATCGATAAACGTAGAATTTTTCGTTATTTTTCAAATTTAACATTAGATTTTTATGACACGGTATGAAAATACTCTTGACGTTTTGAAATTTTACGGATGCGCAGCATCCATAGAATCCATGGACCGCGCGCCACTGATATAAATATATGTATCAAATATAAATATCTGATATATAATTTTTTGTTTGGCATATGTATGTATATGTTTATTTCCATTAAGCAGAGGACAACCTCATTGATTTCCCTTTACCTATACGTCTATTTTATTGGAAATTGTCAATACAATTATTTCAATAGTTTTTAAGGAATTTGGTGTTGGTACTTGAGTGAAACATTTTTTTTAAATTATTGGATAAAAAATACTTGGTAGGTTTCACATTCATCATCGGCCTGTCGATAGCGACAATCCACTGCTGAATATAGGCCTCTTCCATCAAATGGAAGGGGGTTGGCATTAAGTCACCACGCTTGCCAGACGGATTGGTGACTAGGAATCAGATTATAGCCGGTCAAATATCAATGCAGGGACTCGGACTCGAACCCGGGACTCCTGCTTAGAAGGCTAGTGTCTTTAAGCTCTCGGCTAATCCGATTCCGGTTTCACATTAGAATATAAAAAATAAAACGAATTTATTTTTTGAGAATATTTAATCTCGATATATATATTTCGGGTGACTAACCCATCTTCAGAGCAACGAAAGTAACTGAGGATGGGATTGCAAAAATAAATTCTTTTTAATTTTTATATCTTAAGTCGAAACCTACCAAGTATTTTTTATCCAATAATTTTAACAATTATTTCATTTAAAAAAAGAGAGTATTAGATATGAGACAGTTATGGAAAATGAAATAAAATTGTAATTACTACGGAAGATAGTGCCTGAAAGTGTTTAGTGCATGAAAATAAATAAATCAAATAATTTACTAAAGTATTGTAATTATTTCAAAAACATGGAGAAAATCACATAATATGCCTTGACAAACGAAAGCCCGAAACGTTCTATCCGAAAATCTTTTTATTAAATTATTGTTTATTAGATTTTATAGAAGCGTAATAAATGTCGTGAGTTGATATGGTCAAAGATTTATAAATACTCGTTAGAGAATATATGGATTTATGAAGAGGGAATAGGGATGTCCATCATCTTGACATGGGCCAGAGGAAAGGGATGCTTTGTTTTAGATAAAACATTCCTAGGACTAAATTCTATGCATATGCTCTAAAATTATAATAAATAAAAAAAACTCAACTTAGAGTATAATTTGAGCTTTTATTTATATTCTAAAATTGTATTCATAGTCCGGTGAAAAATAATCACGCTTGGATGTTGGATTAGATGTAAACACATTAAAAATCATCGAAATTTAATTCATGAAATTGTCTACTCGAAAATTCCATCTGCCACGTTTAGATTGTGAAGCGGTGGAATATTCAACGAAAAAACAAAAAAAAAATTCAAAATGAAATCTAAAATGAAATATTTGTACTTTTTATTATATCAGCAACACCCAAGTCCAATCTAGATTTCGTCGTACGCAGAGAACTCGACCTTTTTATACTTGACATTCTGTCCATCCATTAATTATTTCAAGAGAATTAAAATTAAAGAATTTTTTAAAATGAATTTTGTTATATAAAAAAGAGACTAAGTTGTATTTTATTATCATAATAATTTTAATTTTAATGAGTTTGGTGTTTTAAACTCGAAAAATAAAATATTATTATTGTAAATTTAAAATATTATTTTAGTTGGTAATTCATCCATTTTTTAGTTTTTCCATCGTAAAACTAGAGAAAAATTTATAAATTTATTTTATACTTAGGGAAATGAGGGGTTAGTCTCAAAGAAATAATATCTACCATAATAGCTAAAACAAAATATATTACACTTTACCTATTATTTTTAGAACCCCTGAATGTCTTAGTCATTTTGATGAAATGAAATAAATAAATAAATTATAAATTAAACTCGGAAAAATATTAATATTTTTATTGTTTATTAATTTATTCTCATCCGACCCCTATTTGAGTTTTGGATTAATACATAGGTACATTTGTAATTTTTACATAAATAATTTAAAAACAATTGAAAAAATAATATATAATATTACAAAGTGAATTTAATTTTTATTAAGGAAACAAATCAAAGATTTTAGTAGAAATATTTTTACATTGCATATCAGAGGGTTTCGTCCCCTTGGGAATCGAACCCAAGCGCTAACCAGCCTTCCGGGCCGTTAGCCAAACCCTTAAGACAAATCTCTCTCCGATATGAAACATATATAAGAAATAAACAGCAAATTTTTCACTCCTTTCAACTCGAAGCGAAATAGTAAAAAATCAGGCTAAACTGAAAAAAGTTTTCAGTGTCGGTTCCTTCATTTAAATAATTAGTGTAAAGATTTAAGCTTCTTTTGAGTTTCTTTTTTGAAAAAGATGGAATTTTTTCAAAAATCAACCCGATTATATAATATTAGGTGAAGGTTTAGTTTTAAGGGTTAATGGCAACGGACCGGAAAGACTAGTTAGCGTAGGTTCAATTCCAAGAGGACGAAACCCTGTGATAGGCAATGTAAAAATATTTCTACTAAAATCTTTTCAAATGAAATTTGTTTCATTTAATAAAATTAAATTCACTTCGTAATATTATATAATCGGGTTGATTTTTGAAAAAATTCCATCTTTTTTTCAAAAAAAGAAACTCAAAAAAGATGCTTAAATCTTTACACTAATTATAATATATAATATATATTTACTTATTAATAAATTGTTTTAAAGAATTTAGCTAGTTCCCATTAAAAAATTATTTAAAAATACGGATTTATAATGAACATTGAACAGAAGGTATTTAGATGGGTTAATTAACAACTGCAGCCTAGGGTCCAGTCTAAGCAGGCGACCGGGCTCACCTATTAAAATCAGAAAAAGTAGTTTCCTTTATGAAGGACCAGACAGAGCTTGAGTACAATGATCTTTTGCTTCTTTTTTTTAATAAGAGCGGGCCCACGATAAGTTCCGACCTGATGCTCAAATATGGGGCCGTCTATAAATTATGTACACATTATGTTACCAGATATTAGGACCCCCATCCCCCTGTGTCACATTCTGTCACATTTTCATTGAGCCCAGGGGGGTATTGTGACGTCACACTATCACCTTTATACCGGATAATTTTTTTTATAAATTAAACTCAACTATAAAGGGATTTAATAAATTTTAAGTTTAATTTATTAAATTGACTTTTGTGACATCACAATTTTTAATATTCCCGGGCCCCCCTGTCACATTTTGTGACAAATCTGAGATGCCCTCCTTACTGTGTGACGTAATTTATGAAGCGCCTCTAAGTTCCGAGGCCTTTAATTATGAAACACAGAGAAACCAGAAACCTGGCCTATATTTTTTGAGGTGTCATATTTTAGAATGATACTGACATTTTATTTATTAAGAATTATTGCAAAATTATCTTAAAGGCAAAATGCCACGTTAAGTAATAGTTCGAGCTATGACCAAAAAAGTTCTTCAACACTTCTGTTGGCAGATAGCATGCAACAGATCTAAAAGAATTATAGATTGGTCTGCCTATGATGAAATTTTAATTACCTGATTTTACTTCACAAATGTGGAAATGACATGAGTGAAAATGTATGTTTCATATGTTGGTTCATCTAAAATGATAGTAAATTCTAAGACCAAAGCTAGCACAATAATCTGCAGCTATTGTATTACGTTCTTTTTTTAAATGAATAAGAAATTTGGGAATTAGTGACAAAATGAGAGTTAATAAAATTGTATACAATTTTTCGCACAATTCTGGCTATGGTCTTGAAATAACCCAAGAAACCTGCTTAGGAATCACTCTTCGAGTCTAAATCGACTAAAACTAGATCATCTCTATATTAAATTTAAAATCTTATGCATTTTGAGATTGATTAGATTACATGATTAGAAAATTAATTTTGTCGATCGTTCTTACCTGTATGGATGTAAGTGTGTTTCTTCATGTCGGATTTCTGGTGGAAGCGTTTCCCGCAGAACTGACAAGGATAAGGTCGCGTATCCGAATGGATGAGCAAATGCGTTGACAATGTACTCGATCTTTTAAACGATTTTCCACACTGTTTGCATTCGAACACTTTCTCCACATTATGTACAGCTCTGAAATTAAAAAAAAAAATACTGTCATTCGAATTTTTCTTATATGGGACTATACTATGTAAGTAGACCTTTGATTCGGCTTGTGTGAATATTTTTAATTTAATATAAAATATATCGCTTCATCTTGATTAAAATTTGATGTATTTTTAACAATTTGATCCAAAAATATTTTTCTACACCATATTGTGTTTAACCAAACACCTCAAAAAGAAAATAAAGATTTTAGGATTGAAGTAAAATGGATAATGTCACAAGAAATCGATTTCAAGTAAAAAAAAAAGATTCTATTTCATAAATAAAATGTTTGATTTTTAAATCAAAAGATAAGATGATTAAATAGCGTTTCAGTGATTTATTTTCTTGATTAAAAAATAATATGACCTAATTTTTATAAATCCCGAAACACGATATTATGAAATCATCATGCAACGACGATTTGTTTACTTAAAGGTTATTACGTATATAGAGGTTTAATTATATATTTACAAAAAAAATAATAAATAGGTAGTCATTATTTATTTTTAATTAATCAAATAGATCACACAAATAGGAGAAAATATTATGGAAAAATTTATTATTCAACCTATCATGTATTAAATATTTTTTTAATAAAATAAAAAATTGCTGGTCGGCCATATTAGTTTAGTATGCCTTCGGCAAGATTGATCGCATTTCGCTTGAGCTGTAATCCAATGCATACAGATTGATATCGGCTGTCGGGAAGTTTAATCTAATATTCTCTCGATATTCAAAATGCTTTTTCCATTGGGGAATTTTTTTTAATTCAAACGCTATTTTTCCCCTATGTTAGTACGAATTATTCAGAAATAGGATATTATTATGTTTAAATCATACATAAATACATTATTCATTTATTCTAAGGATAAAAATTAAGTATAATGAAGAATTATTATTAAAATCATCTTCATTTGCTAACTAATAGTGCGTTTACGTTAGAATTTTGATAAACGATAAGGTCCGAGCGGGCAGAATCAAAGTACCTATACTTTTTAATGGAGGTTTTTATATAAGAACAATGATAAGAGCCATGCTTTCTTGTAGAACATAAACAAAAGTGACAATAAACAAAGCATTAATTTTCTTAACTCTTGTCAAGTACGCGTGTCGACACTTTTATTAGTCAAATTTAAATCAGCCCCTTTGTGAGACCAAAAATACCAGAAGCACCAAAGATGTTCTTATTAAAGTTATCTAACTACATTTTGATAGGTATATTCCACAAATGTTGTTGTCATTAATTCTTCATAAAGTGATAAAACAAACACTTTAAAAACATGTGAGTATATATTCAGGGTGTGCAGAAAATTAATGCTCTTTTTATATACTTCGAGAATTATACCACTTGGAAAAATATTTCTTATCAAGAAACACACTGATTAAAAATTTCTTCCATCTATAACAGCTCTTAGCGGTTAAAAACAGCTTCAACCTAATCCCCAGTCGCTGCTTTTATCGTTTATAATAGATTCACTCTAAGTTTTAGATACCTTAGAGGTATCATGGTTCTTTTTTGGAAAAACGTTTATTTGAGAACCCATGATTTTTAACACTCCAGTTTAGATGGTGTCGCGGCTGTCCAGAAAATCGTTGTTGGGTCCCTATGATCTTCAAAAATATTTGTAATTCCTAATAATATTGACATACCATAGTTAAATGCATGAATAAAATTCAAAGTTTCTGAGACTGTTATCAAAAGTTAAAGCCAAACGTGGCCGCAATATAGCAGCTATTTTGATTCTAAGGCTAAGGTGACTTTCCGAAAACTTTAATCTAAGGCAATAAACTGACCCTTAGTAATCCAAATTTAATTATAATCAGAGATGAATTTTTGTAGAATTTGTAAAATACAAAAAATTGCTATAAGGCCAGCTAGACTTATTGGAGCTTTTGGTTATATCTTGAATATGATCTGCCAACCGGCATTTTGTTGTTATTTAAACCTTCGATAAAATTAATAGATTAAAAAAACATTTAGACAACTTTTTGGACTAAATGGTCTTGTAATTCTGCTCTTCATTGAACTGTGTGATCTTCAATTTCATCTGAGTTCATAAAAACTTCTCCAAAAAGTTGTTTAATGGACTTCGAATACTTTTCTATTTTGACCAGCGCTATTGTAGTTTTTGTCTGTGTTTGTGTACCTACATATATTACAGATAATAAGCGTAGAATCCATATAATAGCATCAAAATTTGTTATTGGAGAGTGTGTGATTTGACCTGGAGTTCCCAGCGTGCAGATAAGTGATGCTACACTTTTATTATTTTCCAAATTAATAATCGTATATGGGCATTCTATTATTTTAAATACTGATAAAAATTAATAAATTACGAATTTTTTATTTATTTCCTTAATCAATTTTAGGTCAAAAAGAAATCCAAAATTTATGGTGTTTTCTATATCAGAATTGGTCAGCTATCTTTTGGCCACAGAATTATTTCCCCAGTTTGATCAGTGAACATGTATGTGTACGTGATTAGTACTCTAGTATAGGATTCAGATTGTAGATGGTTATATTTATAAAGAGTGTGCGCAGGAATTGAATTCGAGTCATCCCCGTGGAATTCAGTGACGTTTTACTATCATTTAAGAAATTATACGTTTGTAAATTTACATTAAGTTATCACGATGATTTTTAAGGAAAAAATTGAATGAAGATTTTTATTCATTAATTCTTGCAAAAGAAATCATAATGTCAATACTTTTTAAAGTTTATATCTAATCATTAGATGAATCTTAATTAATAGATATAAAATTCTTTTTGATCTTGGGCTTGACCATTTCAGAGTTAGGGCTTTTTTAATTAAACTTAAATATTGTAAAAAAATGAAATTCAATTAAAAATTTCTGATTTTAATTGTGCGTTTTTAATTAAGATTGGAATTCTTTAAACAATCTAATCGAAATTTTAAATCTTAAAATGTATTTAATTGCATTGGCAAAGTGAAAAAAAAGTATGATAAATAAATCATTTTGTTTCTAAGAACGGACAACTGACGGAATAAGTTAAAAGAAACCAATCTTGAAAGTTAAGCAACATATAGCAAGGCTAGTTCCTAAGCGAGTGATTATCTAGGAAAATGTGTTGTTCCCGAGGCCAGTCCTGTAGTTTTAATCACTTTGTAATTAATTGCTTAGGCCTAAAGAATAAGTCTGGGTGTTTATTGCCACTAAAACTGCAAAATCCTTAAGGGTAGATCCATTATCGGCGCAAATAAATCTTGACCATATAAATATTTCAATTTCTAGAAAAAACTTAAGAGCATTTTTTTCAATTTGATGGGCTGGTTTGAGGAATTTCTTTTTTGAAAAATAAATAAAAATGAATATTTTTTTTTATATTCTATTGGAAAACTAGAATATCATTTGTTTTTTTTTAGAGCTTTATAGTTACTTATTAGGGAACCTTATAATTTCATGATGTCCATTTATTCGATTGTCTCGCACTTTAATGATTCTTAAAATTTAATAATCTATTGGGATAATATTGAAAAAATAAAATCATTCTAAAAGGAGTAAGACTCGTATTCTGAGGGCTCTTCTAAAATACTTGAAAAATCAAAAATCTGCTGCGAAAATCCAATAGGGAAGATATTTTTCCTTGGGGAATGAAAATGAGTTTAAAAAAGATAGTTTCAAACGAAATCAAATGCTGACTAATGAAACAAGATTTTGGAATGTTTTTAAATATATTTCTATAGACACATAATTTGTAATAACTTATGATTTTGTTTTAGCTTTCAAGAGTGTTAGAAAATCCAAAGTAAGAATTGTAATTTTACTATATTAATTTTTTATCTTATTTAATTATTTAAATAAAAGCAACAGGAAAGCACCCAAATGAACAATATTCTAAGCATATACTTTTCTTGACTACAGTTATGGTACAAACCGACAGAGTATTTATAGAATTCAAGGTTCAATAACGGCGTCAGGGACCAAATTAGTATATATGTTGTAGTAAAAACCCGTTTTTAGTAAGAATGGGTTCTTACTAGTTAAAACGCGTTTCACTGAATAGCTTTGTGGCAACTAGAATTTACTGATGTTGGTTGAGTTTGGTCCAAAGGCCTAGAATCTTCATTTTTGACCTTCCGTCTCATTTTGGGTGTTTATTTAAAAAAAAAATTTAAACGAAAATGTCAAAAATAACATACATCTTCATTAGAAGGAAAGTTGTAGATGTAATGTTTTATATTTTCGTTTAAAAAACACCTAAAATGAAGCGGAAGGTCATAAATGAAGATTCTAGACCTTTAGACCAAACTAAACGAACATCAGTAAATTCTAGCTGGCACAAAGGTGTTCAGTGAAACGCATCTTAGCTAGTAAGAACCCGTTCTTGCTAAAAACCGGTTTTTACTGCAACATTTATACTTATAAGTTATAAGTAAATAATATTGATTTTTTCGACAATATTATAAAAAGATTATAACCCATCCGAAAAAGAATATAAAAATCTTCTCTCTTTTGCGATTTTCTCTGCGAATTTTTTTCCACGAGTTGATTTTTACTGATTGATTTATTCTTTTCTCTCTCTGTTCAATTTTTGTTTTATTTTCGACTCGATCGCTCGCTTAAAAAGTTCTTGCTCTTCACATGTCCGACCTCAGGTGTTTCCCGGCACCCATCGGTTGGTTCACTTCCTTCCGAGGCGTGATTGTAAAGTTGATTTCGGAGGTCAATCTTTGAAGGGCCTCCTCCAGCACACACATTGACACACAGATACATATATATAAACCCTCTGGGAAGTGGTGTTTTGGGGGATGCTTTTTGGCAACGTGGCGTTACACCTGCGCCCTTCACTTTACTCGGCCCTTCTTTATGCTCCCTTCCACAACCCCTCTGTACGCCCTTTGCAAAGTGGATTGGAATCGTTGGAACAAATAAATAACTGTTAATGGATGGTTTAGATTCACTCGGTTACTAACTCTGATTTTCATATTGCGTAAATAGTTTTTTTGGGGGCGAAATTGAGCCACGCAAATCTCAGTAAAAAAATACGTCTGAAAATATTATAGTTGCAATGTATTTTTTTAAATGAAGAATTTATTTAATGGAATATTTGGCTAAAATATGTGCAGATTATATTATTAAATAGGACGTTCAAAAGCAGATCTCATTTCCGCTGATAAACCTCTATAATTAAGTAGGTTTTTGATAAAACTAAATAGACAGAGTGGTCTAAACATAGTTTTAAACGCCCTTGTAGATTACAGCACAGGTACCACTTTTGCCTAAAACTTTTACCTCTGTTTTGCTGGATTTCTCATAAAAACCAAAAGTGGGATAGTCCACTCTGCTTTTGAACTCCTCAAATATAGATATACCTGTTCCTATAAAAATCAAACATTATGCTCTTTCTGGGGAGGTACTCTTCCTGGTGACAGCTCTTGTTTTAGAATGATCACCGAGCCGTGGTGTATGTTATATTATGTTCGATTTTTTAAATGAATAGAGGTGCTAGTTATTGGTGAAGTTAATGGTGAGAGGGTGCATTATTTCGCTGGCAGATTTTTGCGAATATATGTTAGAAGGGGTGAATTCACTATTCCATTCCATGAGATTATTAATTCTATAGATCTCGAAGAGAGATGTCAGGCTATCCTGATTTTCGCCAATAATAAGTAAATATAATATTTTAGAAAGATGGAAAATTGAAATATTTAATCAATTTAGATCGATCGATTCCCGAGGGGTTGAAAAATAGCCCTTCTGGCATATTTTTAAAAATAATCCATTCCATTGGATCTAATAGATGACACTCTCTCATGATTTTCTAAGAAAATTTAAATCTATTACTATCGGCAAGTAGAAATCTCACATTTAATCAATTAATCAGATCTTTCTAGAAAATGTAAGCATTTTAAAAAAAAATATTGTTTAAATTATTTTTTGACAATTTTAATGGTGGTACAAATTAAAAAAACAATTTAGATATGTTTTATAGAAAATGGGGAAACTTTTCCAGAAATATCTGAATAATTATGGTTTAATAACCATTTTAAAAAAGGTCGTTTAGTTTGTGGGGTACATTCCACAAGGGGTGAGCGAAATCAGTGAACAATATAAGAAACAAAGATAATAAAAAACATACAACAAAAAATATCTTCTAATAATAAAATGTTACGCTTATATACCCATTTTAAAGTAGAATTTTCATTTTCTTTATTTAACAGGGAGCGCAAATTTTAAATAGTTGAAAAAAACGATCATAGAGATTTATTTTTTATCATTTTTTTGTATTTTATTTATTTATTTTTTTCTATACATTTTCAAAATAGGTACATTATTGAAATAAGATTAAATCCTCCCCAATAATCTGATTAATTGAATAAATATTTTAGTTTCGATTTTTTTAAAGATTTTGTTTACTCACTTCTAAAGAATAAAATATGGATTTTTTGAAAAATAGCTGCACTAAACTACAATTCTCTTACAAAAGTTAAAAAAATTCAATTAAATATACTCTTCCATTTACTATAAACATTTTCTCATTTTATGCAATGGAAATAAAGAAAATTTTCTTAATCCAGAGTTTAATAATTATGTTTATAATTCTGTCTTTCTTTTTACTCGATAGAAATTTAGATATCAAATTTTCTTAATCCAGAGTTTAATAATTAAACTCATAATTCTATCTATAAGGATTTTTTTATTTATTCGATAGAAATATAGAGTTCCAATCATATTCTAAAACCAGAGACATGTGTTTATAATTTTTTTTTTTATTGAAATATCAATGTTAAATTGAATATCAGTTATCAGAATTAATGTATTAATGTATTAAATTGAAAGTTTTTTTGCCGAGAGTAGCAGAATTTTTATATATTGAAGGAGACAATAAAGAGTGTGTCTTCTGCTGGAATTATACATTTTATTTTATTTTATAACTAAACTATAGTCTCGTTATAAATAAATAAATTTCAGCAGAAGACACACTCTTTTATTCTCTCCTTCAAGAACTAATGTACAGAGTGACAAATTCCAATTTTCTTAAACAAAATTTACTACTGAAGATGGTCTACTAGGGGTGTCCAAAACTGTCTGGTAAATCTATGAAATAAATAGTGTTAATTAACTGAAATTACTCTATTTGTTTAATTTGTGTGACTAGATAAACCCTCAAATTTATAAAATTAAATTCTACTAAGTTTTGGAAGAATCTTATGAGAAAGACATCAAATTTTCTTAATCGGGAGTTTAATTAATTATATTCATAAAGATATAGATATTAAATTATTTTAATCATTATAATATTAAATTTTTTATATATTCATCGCATAATAAAAGAAAGAAAGCATGCATCTGTACATCATTCCATTCTGACTCACCGATGCTGGCTGAGGCTGATTTCGTGCCCGAACGTCTTGTTGCATAATTCACAGGCGAACGGCCGCTTGCCATTATGCGATCTTCTTGCATGTACTTCAAGGCCGTGGGGTGTTGAGAACATCTTCTCGCATTTAATACACGAATAAACATCGCCCAAAGGAACAACCCCTCCGGGTCTCATTAGGAGGTGATGATGTTCCCCTAATGCTGCCGCCGCGGCTGCAGCAGCCGCTGCATGGTGATGGTGATGGTGATGATGGTGGAGCCCCAACTGGTGTCGCAGTCGAAAAATTTCATCCGGACTTGTGGGGGCTGTTGAGGACGAATCACCAAATTGACCAGAAGTTGTTGAAGAGGCCTAAAATTCAAAAAAATTATTGATTATTTATTAAAGTCTGAATAGCCGAAAGTGCAGAACCAAGATTTCTGAAGAAAATCATGAGAGATTCTGAATCTGAGATGTTAAATGATTTTCATTATACCATATGTTGGAAGGATTATATTCATCCCTGGGATATTTATTCAAACTCTCTTCGATTTTTAAAATTTTCTCAAATTAAGACCTCATTAAATTATTTTTAATTTGTCTGTATGTTAAAATTTAAATTAATAGGTAATTAAATTGAAAGTTTTTGCCGAGAGTAGCAGAATTTTTATATATTGAAGGAGACAATAAAAGAGTGTGTCTTCTGCTGGAATTAGAAATTTTATTTATTTATAACGAAACTATAGTCTCGTTATAAATAAATAAAATTTATAATTCCAGCAGAAGACACACTCTTTTATTGTCTCCTTCAATAGGTAATTAATAAAGTAAAGGGTGTGTAGTTTCACAGTGAATGAAATAAAACTCAAAGAGGTTTATACAAACTCAATATATTTCGGATTATTAGTCCATCATCAGGAGTTTACAATTAGTTTTAACTTGTAAAACTCCTGATGATGGACTAATAATCCGAAATATATTGAGTTTGTATAAACCTCTTTGAGTTTTATTTCATTCACTGTGAAACTACACACCCTTTACTTTATTAATTAATATCATGTTTCACCTAAAACCTACACCACTTTCCCTAAGTAAAAAAAAAATAATAGGACTTTTTGTGGTGTTTTACAGAAATAAGTTGTTTTAAAAGTTATGATACACCTCAAAATATTAGTAACCAGTATAAGTATCGTGTATGTGTGTGTTTTCTCTTTCTCTTCCACATTTTAAAACACAATTCATTTGGCTGATAATTGATTTAAGCACACAAGCACATATCAATATTTCATTTTTTTTTGTCATTTGATCTATGTACTTCTGAAGATGGGTTATTAACTCGAAATGTGTATATTAAGGTTTATAATAACTTTTTTATTACCTTTTTCTGTGAAACACCACAACAATTCCTGTTAATTTAATTTTAATTTACATGTGTTTCACAAGAAACTAACACCGCACTCTATTGATTTAATTGTATGTTTAGATTTACAATATCTGACCTCGAAATTTTTTAATTAATTTTTTATTTTTATTGAAGATTAAATTTTTGAGTAAAAAAATTTTTCCGCATGCTTATATATCGACAACCTTATGTTAAAAATCACGAATTTATGAATTTTCTAATTTTTCACCAAGAGATTTTCAATCCTATTTTTGAACAAATTACTAAGCCAGAAACACGAATTTGATATTTTATGAACTTCATACTTGAGGTCTATATTTTTCAAATATAGTTATATAGAAAATTTGAGTATGGCAATAACTTAAAATAAGGTCATTCATTGTTTTGGTATAAGGTTGGCTTTATGTATGATTTGGTTTAACCTTCAACGACAAGTGGATTGAATTTTTGGCACTGGTCTGGTACAATCCCCGAGGAGATGAAAACAAGCCTTCTGACATATAATTTAAATAATCTATAACATCTCAGATTCAGTTCTTAATAATTTCAAGTGATTTTCTTTATTAATTATATATGTAGTTGATGGGGCTTTCATTCTCAAGTACCTGCGAACTTCCTCCTGCGCTCCCTCGGCCATTTCCGGGTGGTCCGGAAGACGTGGCCGCGGCTGCTGCTGCTGCCGCTGCTTGCTGTTGTTGAGATGCCATCGCTGCGGCTGCTGCTGCTTGTACCGATGAAAAGTAAAGCGATTGTGCCGCTAATAAATTTCTATTTGAATCGAGGTATTCTTTTGCACTTGCAGCAGATTGGGGCGGACCGTAATTTAAATGTCCAGAAAATGCAAGACTTGGTGGTACTAAATGCCGATGCAGAAGTGTCTGAAATTGAGAAAAAACAAATACTTTAAAATAATATATTAAATTGCGTTAACATAGAAATCTGAATTTTATACTCATACTATTTTAAAATAATAGGTTTACTTTGAACGTCCTAACCAAATATGCTATCATTTTCACACAGACTTATAGTTTGATCCACGTGCTGCAAACTAAGCCACTAGTACACTTCATTAATCATAGGGATTACTGAGAAGTATGTCGGAGGATGTGATAAAAAAGAAATGGAAGGATAAAACATAGATTAGACAAAATTAAATTAATGAAAAGATATAAAATCTCTGACTTTTACAGAGGTAAAAGAATATTTCAGCTGTATATCTCAAATGGGTTCTGAGCTGCAGGGGAGTCAAAAATGGCTCGAAATTGTTCGTGTAAATAGCGTAATATCATCATAGTAGTATCATCAGATGGAAGCAAGCAGATAAATCAAACAAGTCTGCGGAATGTATAAATATGATAAGCTAGTTTACCTGTGAGTATTCAGATCCAGGCTTATCTCTAAGAAGAATATCAGCAAAGGGTAGTGAAGGGTAGATGAGTGACCGAGTAACGGCAAGCGCTTCCTGTAATCCTCCCGGAGTATGATGGGGATGTTGTGGTCTCCGGGGAAGATCTGGCCTCAAGAGGGCGCTAACCGAAAATGCGTCTGACCTAAAAAAAAGAAAAAGTTTTATTATCTATAAAATATTTAACCAACATATATTTAAGACTTTGAAAGAAAGTCACCTTTTTGGAGGTGTGACTCTTGTTGGGGGTGGTGAAGGGATGGGACTTTCAGGTTCATCGTCGGCCTCAACATCCAATTCTGGGGATGTTGATCTCGATCGGGCCATATGCGTTGATTGAGGAGGGGATCGACTACGACTCCTTGAGGAGCGGGACAAAGATGATGGAAGAGGTCCTAAACGGGTTGGTGTCTCCTCGCCTCCGGAGTCGCCAGGGACCGAACTCGAGGAGGAGGCTTCCATCAGTCGGCTGATAGCAAATTTAATGCCATCTAAACAAACAAAACGCATATATTCTATAAATGAAATAAAATTTATTATTTCTATTTAACGGGTACAAATTTCCAGTCAGCATTTATTCTCGGACATCCCGTTTTGTTAAACTATGGGAAAGCGGTGTAGCTTTGTAGTGAAATATTATCTATTAAAGTCAAAGGATTTTTATGAAGCTTCATTGCTTCATAGTAAAACACCACAAAATCCTTCAACTTTAATGCTGTTTTTATTTTCAAAACTTCTATGGGAATGCAGTGTGGCTTTGTAGTGAAATATTATTTATTAAAGTCAAAGGATTTTTATGAAGCTTCATAGTTAAACACCATAAAATCCTTCAACTTTAATGCTGTTTTGATTTTCAATTCCTCTATGGGAATGCGGTGTGGCTTTGTAGTGAAATATTATTTATTAAAGTCAAAGGATTTTTATAAATCTTCATAGTTAAACACCATAAAATCCTTCATCTTTAATGCTGTTTTGATTTTGAAAACCTCTATGGGAATGCGGTGTAGTTTTGTAAAATATTATCTATTAAAGTCAAAGGATTTTTATGAGGCTTCATAGTAAAACACCAAAAAATCCTTAAACTTTAATGCTGTTTTGATTTTCAAAACTTCGACACAAATAGAAGCTTACTTTGCTGTATGGAGTAATGTAAATTGCCCTGTGTTCTTTCAAATTTTATCAAAATTATTTAAGCTTTTTTTAATGGGCATTTATGGTAGTTCCCGAGGCCAAAGGGGTAGAGGAAAAAAAAACTTTTTTGAATAATTTAAAAAAAATTTAAAAATACTGGAATAAAGTAATCTAAAGAAAAAGAGATCCCCAACAAAAACCAATCCCCAATAGAGATTTTAATTATGTAAAATATGCATATCATAAATTTCAATTAAATAAATAATTCATCGTTTAAAATGTATTGGAAAGGCATACCATGTTGGAGACTAACTTATCTATTATATATAGTAGTTCAGGCTTTTATAATTAAATATTAAATTTCCCACCCTTGTTTGTCACGAATCTGATAAGTAATCTAAAAGAGTTTTAAATTTAATAAGGGTTTGAGTTAGTTAATAAAAAATTGTTTCGCCGGAAATAAAGGAGACCGGAAATACATCTTTTTACGTTATATATATAAACTTGTAGTAAGCGTATTTGATTGAAAACGGGGAAGAATTTTTTTTCTTTTTGGATTAAAATTTAAACCCAATATGTCGTGTCGATCAATCAAACAGGCCAAGTTGCTAAAATCAATGATCATTGACAAGGCACTTGGAGCCCTTCTAGGGCCTGTTTAATTTAATCCAGCCAGGGCCAATTAACGCTCTGGGCGTGGCGGGGGAAGTCCCTGGAGAGCTCTCCTTAACCACCCTCTCTATCTCGACAGCCCTACTATATAGCGCCCCCGAAACCTAACGTGGGCTTTGCTCTTTTTTTATTCAATCAATTAAATTACTTTAGTTTTTTTAAGTATTTATATTTAAATACTTCCATATTGCTAAAATTCTTTATCTACACACTAATTATCTAGTATATAATTAAAAAAGTTATATTTTTAAAAATTTTATTTTGATTAGACATGCATCAGCCCATCTTCAATTTTAAAATCTTTTTTCCATTTCCCCTTATATAATCTCATCTCATATCTAACCAAAATATTTTTTTTTCAAAATACAAGTTTTTAATTATGTAGATTGAATAAAATAATAAGAAAATCACTGTATACATATATATTTTTAAATAAAAATAAAAGTAATATTTATATATTCATCAATAAATAAAAGTAATATTTATATATTCATCAATAAATGATAGATACTAATTTATATCATTAAAAAATATCTATAGAAAGAATGTGGTCAAATTGTTAAAGAAAGATTTAAATTTTAATCACAATTTTTTTTTTCAAATGACCTTTGGTTCTTTAAAAATGGGGTGTTTTGTGATAGCCTTTTTGCAGAGGGTTAATTTTTAGTATATTGTAAAGTGGTTTTATAATTTTTTAATGTAATTTAAAGAGAATGGCCTCTGGTCACCTAATAATAAAAAAATTAGTAGAAATTACTGGGGAAATTATAAATTCGAAATCTAATTCTGGACTTATTTTCAAGTCCTTCTATACACTATAAAAATGCTTGAAAGCTTAGGTGTTGACTAACAGGCGGGCCAGCCAAAATATTTAAGAATTTAATTACATATTCGTCCCGAAACTAAGTATATATATACAGTGAAACCCCTCAAATCCGAACTAATTGGGGCTGTAGCCTGTTTAGATTTCAATGTGTTCGGATTAGCCGAAAGCAGCTTCGATAATTGAAGATAAGTGATATCAAGTGAAATATTAAGTGATATTTTGTGTGTTTCTATTATTATTTCATTGTTTTTGCAAAGTGATTAACCTAAAGAATTTCAATAACCAACTTTTACCGTTTTTCAATCATGGATGACATAAGTATGTAGACACATTTACACTTTGTTACGTATGCTAACTGCACTTCTTTGTTAATTTTTCAACTAATTGTGTAAAATAAGGTTATAATTTAGAATACATATATACATAATTGTTTTATAATTGTTTTATGACTAAAAAATTTATTTCTCTTTTTGCGTTTCGATTTCCCGGGATTTCGGATTTCCGGGGTTCGAATTTGAGGGGTTCACTGTAATTATAATCTAAGATAAGTTTTACGAACAAGAAAATGATTTTTTTTTTAATTAAACTCCTTTACAGAGTAAACAGTTTAACAAAAATAATAAGAAGAAATAGGGTCGATATAATGCTTATAAATTTTAAACCAACTTGAAGGAGACAATAAAAGATGTATCTTCTGCTGGAATTATAAATTTTATTTATTTATAAATCGTTATAAATAAATAAAATTTATAACCACGAAAATTTAATAATCATAAAGAGACAGACCCTCCATTATGCAATGGCAACTTCGTTGCCGAGTTTATGTTTTTCAGAATAATTTAAGTATTCTACAGTTGGCAGCCTGTAGCCTGGCTTGTTGAGCTGCTAACGTCAGGTCCGCTGCCAGCAGGCTGGTGGCTACAAATCAGTAGAGAAGGAGCTGAAGTCTTGAGCAGACCTGCGGACCGCCTACGCAATACTCTCTACTTTCGCCATCTTTCAATACGCTTCTTTCACTCAGCCTTCATCTTCTTTCAGAGCTTATCGAAGCGATTCATAAGTACATTTTTATATATATATTTTATATAACTTCTACCTTGAAAGGTCAGGAATTATCCTTGCCAGCAAGTATTCTTTTTCTTAATATTTTATTACAAGATATTTTTCTTTTAAAAAATATCTCATATTTTTATCTAATTTATTTTTAACTATATTAAACGTGCCTGGCAGGTTTAACCCTTGAACCATATTTTCTATTTTATATTTATATTTTTAATTATTTTTTTCTATGAATAAATAGTTTTTTTAACTTAATTATTTTTTTCTTCAACCCAGAGTGTTCATAGCCATTTACACCTGACCAATTTAGATTATAGGGCTCTCTTAAAGTCACATAAAGCCCTTAAATCCCAACATGGAGGTCCCACACCGAGATTTGAAAAGCCCTGAAGGAGGTGAAGTGTGTAATTGAGTGAGAGAAGGTTTTTTTGTTTAATTTTTTTATTTTTTCTCTTTAGTGAATTTTTTTCATTAAATTTTCTTAGGAAAAGAGATTAATTCCTTTCATTTTTTTAAACCATCGGCCTGTTTTGTGATGCAAGGAATTACAGAACTGATAGAAGGCCAAGAACCGTTGGCGCATTCCACCAGGATGGAACTGCAAGCCGAACCAATAAACCAGACACAGATAGCAGCGGCCACTGCTGAATTCGCGGGCCTTTCATCAGATGGCGGTCCGGAGGTGCAGCCGCAGGCACCGGTGAGTACTGCACCGTTTGACATTGCACAGGGGGAAATGGCACCAATTAATGGAATGAATGGTGATATTAAGAGTGATATCGATAGTATAATGGATAAACATGCTGCTAGGATGGAGGCTAGAATGGATGAATATGCTAGGGACATGAAAGATATTATAAGGAGTGGTTTTATGGAGATGGCGTGTAGAATGTGGGGCCCGGAGGGTGTACAAATGTTCCTGGATGAGGTAAAAAGGCTGGGTATAAGTATGGGGGAACATGACGTAAAGAAAATCGAGATAGGCACATCTGGGGAAATATGGGAAACTACAGATGAAATCAGTGTAGACAGTCCAAGAATAGAGACGGCGGTTGCAGTCTGTGACCAGGATGGGTTACAAATGTTCCAGGATGAAGTAGAAGTATTCTACACAGAATTTCACCATCCTGAAGTAATCAAAAATCCCCCACCTGAAAAACTGGTTAAGTTCCCCTTTGAGTTAGTAGAGGTAAAACCCTCTATCAAGCCTCAAAAACAAGGATTGAGGGAGATCCTTGAGGTGGTCCGGGGCGAAATACTTTTATTTAGTAAAGTAGATAAACCAGGAAAATCAAACGAATCGTTTGAGGCACACGGTATTAAATCTACCGTGCTGACAAATCCGGACAAATTATCGCGATCCCTAGGCCAAATCAGTCTAGGACTCTTGTCCCCATATCAAGGACAGAGCCAGTGTGGAAAAGTCCGAAATAGGATCCCTATTTCCCCGCCCAATTTTCAGTCAGGCTTAGACAGATATCGGCCACTAGAAAAATTAAATTATAGCCCGGAGCAGTAGTTAAAAATCTAACTACAAACTATGTGTTAATTCCACATAGGGGCTTGTTCCAGTTGAATTCTATCTCTTAATTCTCCCCCCCTTAACCTTTAGTTCTTTTCATATCTTTTCCTTTATTTGTTTATTTTATTTTTGTTGTACATACTTGTATATAATTTTTTTGCATATATTTTTTGCTTTAATTTTCTATCAAAATGAGAAAATTTCATTAGTCTGTCTGTCTATTCAGTAAATTATTTAAGTCCGTCGGGAAGTCCAATCATTTTTTTATTGTGAAACTAAGAAATTTTTTTGCTAAAGTCTGTAAATCGCTAAATTTCAGTAAAGTCATTTTGTCTTAATTAGGGTAAATTTTCTTAAAATTTTTAATATGAATCACCTACTATAATTGAATTAAAATCATTCAATAGTCATTTTTTTATTTAAAATCTAATCTTAAATAGTTCAAAAATAAAATTGAAATCTATTCATAAAGTTAAGCCTTATTCTTTAATAAATTTTTTTATAATTCAGATGAAAACTGATTATCAAAATTACGATAGTCCTATGGAATTGAATTCCCGTTAGATTAATTGGTGATTCAGATTAAATTTGGTTTCGAATTGCTTATTTTGTAAATCGAATAAATTCTCTAGCTAATTGTTTTAAACGTAATTATTTTTTTAAAAAATTTCGTCTGTCAGTCTGTCTGTCATTAAATTATTAAAATCATTAAATTCTGCTAAATCGTTTTGTCAATTAAGTAAGATAAGCTTACTTAATTATTTAATAAATGTTTTGTTAATTGAAATTGAAATCAATTAATGCTCATTATTATAACTAATAGCGCATTGGCATCGATTAATTAGAGAGGCAATCTATTGATGAACAGATAATCCTAAATCCTCTCATTATCGTTTAGTTAATTCAATTTAAATTGATCACTGCTAACGGAGAAAGATCCCTCAGAGGTCAAATCCCAGCCATGTTCATTACTAATTCAATTTGGTTTACCTGGATTTTTTTATTTTTAAAAAAAAAAAAAAAAAAAAAGAACCCAATCAGTTTTCAAATTCATTGTTTTGAATTTTATAGTTCAGTCTGTCAGTCTGTCTAAAATGAAATTTCTTGTTAATTTTTTTATTTTATTATTTTTTTATTGAATAATAATTATTTGTTACCTGGTCTGGCAAATCAGTTATTTGCTATTGACTTTGTTTAAACAGAAAAATAGCGATTCGGTGTGTAACCCCACCAATCTTCAGCAATGAGATTTGCAAAGAATAATTCTTTTTATTGTCAACCACTCTCATATTTAAACCGGCGTTTTGGTCACGCTTGAAGCCATTTATTTCTTTATTGTCCTTGGGTTCAGAGTCCCCTATACATTTTCTCTCTGCTCTTTCTCATTGAAATCAATTATAATTAGCATTTAATTTTTTTGGTATTAATGCTAGTAAATTATCACCCGGGCCCAACTATTTTATTTCTTAATAGTAAAAGTTATTGATTATTTTTATATAAAAATATTATCCGCAGTTTGGACACTGCTAAATCCCAGTGTCTGGGTTTTCTTACTGATCCTATTATGTTAAGGTTCCTCTTAATTAAATAACTTAATTGAAATTTTAATTTCTTTATTCCGTATTTATCAATGATAGAATTTATTTTTTTATATAATGGTTATGTTATTCACCATCCTCTCTGATCTTTGAGTTTTTTTTATTCTGTTACCTTTAATAGTAACATGATTTTTTTATCAATAAAATTATTTTTTTGTCATGCTCTGGGCGATTTTTCTGGTGTGTTCTGTTAGTGCCAAAAACCGGTAGCCTGTCAAATGTTGGTGCAGGTCTGGGCCCTATTTGGAGAATTTTTCGGTGACCCAGTGACTTGTTGTGGTCTGTGACTGGTTTGTATGCTTGGTATAATTTGTAAAATCTAAAGCCCCTGAGGCTCATTGAATTGTTTGTTTTTTTGTAAAAAGACCTTAAGCGCCGATGGTCGCGAATAATTATTTTATTAATTATTGTTTTATTTTATTTCTTAGTTGTTTTATATATATTCTTATATGAATATCTAAGCCGCGTAAAAAACGCGTGAGAGTATCGTGATGATGGTCGGCAGTCTGGTCGAGGACTCGGAGGAAGAATGCCCTGAGGATCCTTGTCGGCTGGACCTAAGTAGTATAATGTTGCAGTTTGCCTAAACATTAATTTTTTAATTTAATTTTTTTATTTTTCAGTCAAAGCCAATTTTGGTCCCTTCGTAAAAATGTAGAGAAACATTGGGGGCTCATGCTGTGTGTCTGATGTGGACGTGGCTGGACTTTGAAGCCAGTTCTGACGGACCTACCTCTGCGGTCGTCTGTCACAGGCTTATGTTGGATTGTGAGATTTTTTGTAGTAATTTCCCCCCCCTTTTTTGAATTAATTACTGTGTGGCAGGTTTAATGGGCGGCTAAGTCCGCGGGGCATAGACCCATTGTTTTTCTTGAGGAATGAGCCGACGGCTACCCACCGATGCAATTTCCGGACAATTGGGAGCGGGCTATTCACTCTAAGAAGTGAGCCAGGCTGTGTGCCTGATGAAAGTAGTTTATAGAGGAATGAGCCGACGGTGACCCGCCGAGGCAATTCCCGGACAATTGGGCACGGGCCATTCCCTCTATGTGTTGAGCCGGGCTGTGTGCCCGATGAATTGTAATTTTCTTAAGAATAGTGTTAGATGGAAGACGTTGGGGTTGGCCACCACGGGGTCTGAAACGGCTGCCCAGCATCCCCTCCGGCTCCCATTTAACAGCGACTTGTTCAGAGGACTGCTAGTAACCGCTTTGAAGGTTTCAGAGGCCTCAAGGTAGGACAAAGCGCTCTGAACAGTCATTAAATTTCCCCTTGTAAGCAAATAATCTCTCACTCCCACGTTACAGCCGTGGCGGTGCGCTCGCATTGGTTTGTCCCGATGTTACTGGAAGATCAGGAAAGCTTCGTTCCTATCTGACACCCAGACATGGACATCCAATGCCTATGCATTTATTTGTTTTTTTATTTTTATTGTTCAATTGTAATTCTAGCATCAGTACAGTAAATTCATGGTAACAGTATACTGTGCGGGTGCTGGCCGATGATGTTCGGTCCTGGAGTCAGAGGCATTAAACTTGTCACCTTCTTAAGTGGTTCCAATTTTAATGTTTCTGGCCGGGGGATGTAATGATATAAGGGGCAGACCCCCCCCATTCATTTAATGAGCAACTTCGTTGCCGAGTTTATGTTTTTCAGAATATTTTAAGTATTCTACAGTTGGCAGCCTGTAGCCTGGCTTGTTGAGCTGCTAACGTCAGGTCCGCTGCCAGCAGGCTGAGTGGCTACAAATCAGTAGAGAAGGAGCTGAAGTCTTGAGCAGACCTGCGGACCGCCTACGCAATACTCTCTACTTTCGCCATCTTTCGCTTGCTTTCTTTCACTCAGCCTTCATCTTCTTTCAGAGCTTATCGAAGCGATTCATAATTACATTTTTTATATATATATTTTATATAACTTCTACCTTGAAAGGTCAGGAATTATCCTTGCCAGCAAGTATTCTTTTCTTAATATTTTATTACAAGATATTTTCTTTTAAAAAATATCTCATATTTTTTACCTCTAATTTATTTTAACTATATTAAACGTGCCTGGCAGGTTTAACCCTTGAACCATATTTTCTATTTTATATTTATATTTTTAATTATTTTTTCTATGAATAAATAGTTTTTTTAACTTAATTATTTTTTCTTCAACCCAGAGTGTTCATAGCCATTTACACCTGACCAATTTAGATTATAGGGCTCTCTTAAAGTCACATAAAGCCCTTAAATCCCAACAAGACACACTCTTTTATTGTCTCCTTCAATATATAAAAATTCTGCTACTCTCGGCAAAAAAACTTTCAATTTAATTTTAACCAACTGTTAGATTATTTTACTTATAAGCAATTGATTTTTGTGTTTTATGAAAATTTATTTATTTTTGCAAATTTTTATTTTTATTTTTTTTATTTAGATAATTTATAATTTTGGTGTTCAAATTCAGCCAAAAATTCGTATTTGACGAATCACTGTTTACAGTATTTACACTTTTTCAGAAAAGTAAGATACCCTTTACTTGTCAATTAAATTGAGAATTTTGTATTTGGATATTTACCCTTGTGAATTACTTATGAAAGATTTATTTATTTTAATTTTAAAGTTTATAATAGGAAAATAAGGCCAAGTCTGGTGTGACTTTTTTATTTATCAGCCAAATCAAAGTCACCCATAAAAACGTGTCCTTATTTTCCTATTATAAACTTTCAAATTAATACAAATTATGGACGGAAATGATAATAATAGTTATTTATTTTTTTTATTGAGAGAATTTATAATTTTGGAGTTCAATTTCAGACGAAGTTTCACCTTTGACGAATCACGCTTTATACTTTTTCAGAATAGTTGAAGAAACCCTATACTAAATTGAAAGTTTTTTGCCGAGGGTAGCAGAATTTTTATATATTGAAGGAGACAATAAAAGAGTGTAAAACTCACTTTCCATCCATACATTAATTCCTGTGAACCAATTTTAATAGACTAATGAAAAGGGCAAAGCCCTGGAAACTATAGTCTCGTTATAAATAAAACTTATAATTCCAGCAGAAGACACACTCTTCTAGTGTCTCCTTCAAACCCTATACATGTCAATTAAACTGAGAATATTGTATTTTGATATTTCCTCTTATGAATTACTTATGAAAAATTTTATTTAATTTTGAAAATTTGTTTTTTTATTGAGACAATTTATCATTTTGGTGTTCAACGTGAACCTTCGCCTTTGACGAATCACTATTCACACAAGTTAAACTTTTTCAGAATAGTAATTGACACCCTAAACTTGTCAATTAAACTGAGAATATTCTATTTGGATATTTGCCCTTATGAATTACACATAGTAAGTTAATGAAAACTCAATAGCTCAATTGACAATCGTTGCCACAATTGTTTCGTGTTTTCCCCGTTTCTTCCGGTTGAACGATTTGATCTGTATGTGGAGTATCTGTGAGTTCATTAGGAGGTGTCAGACCGCGATCGCCCAAAGCCTATTATAAGAGTATTAGCTGCTTGGCTGGCTGCTCATTTCCAGTCCATTCTCTAAGGGCCAGAACCCCGCTGTTCCTGTTCCTGTAATCCCGAGTAACTACAGGCCCAATTGGCATGTGTGTGTACACTTTCATTGCCCTCCCCTGGCCTATTCTCGAGGGACTCAACAGATGTCACCCCATGCATTATTCATGGGCAATGATGCAGCCGGGGTGCACACCCCACAACAGGGTCAGTCAGCGATACACTTGTAAATGGTAGGGGTGTTAATCGTTAGCAAGGCGTAACATTAGAAAAAAAATTATAGCGTGAAAATAGCCACGATTCAATTGTCGTAGTACAATATGTCTTACTCTCTGTAGTGCCATCGCATATATCACTGCCCTTCGAAATTTATGGGCTCCAGAAGGTTGGAATAAATGTTAAGCTTAATAAAAAACAATATTATTAATGCGGAAGATATTTTGCACTTTCTAAAAGCAAAAATATTTTATTCAAAAGAAAAATAGCAGCCATAAGTCATTGAAATACTATTGCTTTTTAATTAAAATTTAATCATTTTCATTTTATAGCCAGTAACTTAATACAATTATTGTTAAGAAAAAAAGCCAGTCTCTTATATAAAGTGTTTTATATTAGATAAATCATCAACTCATTTATTGCTGGGAAAAATAAATAAATAAATGTTCAATTTTTTGTGAAAACAAAACACGAAAATGAGAGCTCGAAGAAAGTTTGTTCGTGTCTCAAAACATTTTCGAAGATAAGCCTCAGGTTCTTGATCGATAGTACAAATGGATGGTATCAAAATGTTTGTATATCTGAAGCAAATAACTGATAGAATTTTGGGCTTTTCAGCTAATTGCAGAAAATCAAATCGGTGTTAGCTGTTGAGTTGATATTTGGCAAAAGAGTTCTTATTAAAAACTGTAGCTTTGTGCAAATTTGCAAGATTATAACTCAAACTGTTCACAAATAAAAGATTCCCAAATTAACTATTTTTCACTTTAATCGAACTTTTTTATTAAAAATAGTTTAAACTAATAAAATGATAAATTTTTTACATTTTTGCCTAAAAGGCATTGTTTTCTAGTGTATTTGTTGTTTTATTTAATTTTATTTCTTTACTAGATTTATTCTTAATTGAAAAATTAATTAATTTCATTGATCTTTTATTAAATTTAAGCCACTGCTTCTGAAAGCGTTTTTCAAGTGATGATATAATCAATAATAAGTTACAAGTCTCAAAGTATCAGCTTAGAGAATATCTGTAGCAAATGCTTAAATTATTTTTTACACCATTATTTAAGAAAGCTTATTTAAAATTTATGGTCATTTGCATTTTTTTTAACTAAAATAATACCAGAAGAAATTAAGAAAAACACATCGCCATCTACTAGAAGTAAGTTAAGCAACATAATATAAAAATATTGATTACAAAAATATTTAAAGAAGATTATATTAATAAATTACTTAGATTTCTTCTAACGAATTAAAAAAAAAAACTAATTCATGAACTGAAGTATATATCTTTGAAAAGCTTATATATGGGGCATTCCATGCCAAATCGACCACTTTTGACCTCGACCCTTTTCGATTTAGCTGAAATTTTTTATCTTTTTCTACCCTATCGAAAAGATTTTTCAGAATTTTTTCAAATTTTTCTACTCAGCCGAAAAAAGTTATTATTTTTTTAAAAAAAATGGTGTTTTTTTTCTTTCAAACGCTCATATCTAACTATTTCAAAAATTGACTAATCGGGACGTTTTTTATTTTATTTTATCGTTTTTAAACGTTATTTAACTTCATATTCAATAACATTTTTCAGTTTTTTCTGAAAAAATCATTGATTTTTTAAAGTTTGAAATATTTTTTTCAAAAAAAACTTTGATTTATTCTGCGTAGAATGCCGCAAATCCCACGGTGGTCGGACAATCCAACATTGTTTTTTTCTATATAAATAAAAATGTACTGTTACGCTTAAGTGATACGTTGAAGGATCTCTGAAAGTTCTTCACCGATTTCTTTGAAATTTTCACACAACATTCCATTCATATACACGAATGTTTTTATAGATATCACACCTGTGGCATGTAAAAAATATTTTTTTCGAGGAAGCAACGCCAGCGCCTCTCTGGGGGTAAAAGCAAACAAACAAGATGGCAGAAAATAGCTTTTTGGAAATCTTTCAACTGTCAATATTATTTTTAGTTAAGGGAACAATTTTGACAAGTAATATATTATAATTCATTTACTGTTTTAATACCTATTCTATAATTATTTGCATTTTCAATTTATTTTCAAAACTATTATTATTTTTTAAATACATTTAAATTTTTGATCAAATCAATTTTGAAGGTAAGCAATATATAATCATTTATCATTTTTTTAATTATAAACCTGGCCCAAAATTTAGATATACCAATCGGAGCACAAAACGGACATACTAGTATGTTGCAAATATAGTTTCGATACGTCCAGTGGTTTAGGCGTGAAGCATAAGTAAGTTAGAAGGCCCGGGCGTCAGTAATAAAATATATATCTTAATACATGTATCCATAATATTTTAGGCTTTGTTTATAATCTTATATATATCTACCTTCCGCTCAATCAGCGTTAAGCAAAACGCCTTGTTGTCTTTTTGAGAGAGCCTCTTCTTGACTCTTGACTTTCGTCCTAATAATAAAAATTCTATATATATACCATGCATTCGAATTTCAAAATCACAATTAGCGAATCGATTTTTCAGCTCTTCGTAAACATTTATTCAAGAATTAGGTTAAAATTTATTTAAAGAAATCAAACACTAAAATTTTGGCAAGATTTTGAATAAAACTAAATTTGATTTGTGCCTGAATAACAGAGAAAAACGTTTCTAAAAATATTCGTTTCAAAATGTCACCCAATTAATATATTAATTTTACATCAAATGCTCCTAATGTCCTTTAGAATATGATTTTAATATTTCCATTCTTTTTTTTATTTGTCATTTTTATTCAACAGTATATAATATATACTAGTATTATTCCATTGGAATGCTTTCCTAATTAGCCTATGCTTAATCTAAGCTCTGCCTGTCCAGACTTGTCAGCCGCCCTTACTATATGAATTGTTCCAAAAACACCCATAAACAGGGCCGCCACGTGGGTAAGAGGGGCCGTATAAAATATTAAAAAATATGGACTTGAATGAAATAATATCAATTTCGTCCTATATTTCCAATGAAAAGTTGAATAACAACGAATTGAACTCTTCTTGAAGCAAATGTAAATAGATATCCTGCCTGTTATCATCATTAAAGTAGATTTGTTATTAAAAATGTTAAGTAAACAATTGATATAGATACGCTGATGCTGTTTTTGAAAATGCGTCAATATTTTCATCGAAATTTATAGCAATTATTTTGTTAGTTTTATTTCGGAATCAACATAAACTCTTCATATTATTTACAAATACTTAATAATTACTACACTTCTACTCAATAAATAAATTTTATATAAATATGATATTTTCGACTGTCTATTGGAAAATTAGAATATTAATTTAAATTTTCTAGTGTTTTTCATTACATTTTAGGTTCTAATAAATTCTGAAGTTGTTTTCAACTAATAGATATTTTCATCGATATGCGAGAATAACATTGCACTGCATGAGGTTCTTCTTTCAAGTTATTTGTCCACTTGAGAAGGATAAATGGATTCAAGCCAGGTTATTTGTACTTAAATCGTTAAAGAAGGCAAGGTTGGATAAATGTATCTGTTTAGAGATCAAGTTATTTTACTAGACTGGATTTTCTAAGAATGAAGCAACAATAAAATGGAATTCTTTTACTCAATGCGCTCTGAGGGCAGAATTATTGGTTCTTGGCACTACACAGTCTCGTGGCCAATAATATAACTAAACTACTCGGGTCAACTGCTCTGCGCAAGAATATTTAAATAAAGCACTCAATATTATATAAGACTAGCTGACGACCGGGCCTTCGGCAGCGTGCATCCTAACCTCGGCGGGGAGCGTCTCGTTCATACCAATTTAATAATTGAAATTTAAAATCTTACTGTAAGTATCGAAAGAATGTGCTGAATGAAATTGATTCAAAAATGAGGAAGAATAAGGAAAGATTTATTTAACACGTGCCTAAGCACGATCACTATCTGACCAATCAGAATCGTTCTAATAATTTAACGCTTTGGCATTGGCTATGCACTGGCCAATCGAGATCGTTTCCACATATATATCCACATACTTTTCTGCTTTTATATATATACCTAGATAGATAGATAGATAGATAGATAGATAGATAGATAGATAGAAGATAGTAAACAAAAAAATAATAATTTTCTTTACACAATAAAAATAAATATCACCCCTATGGTTGTTAGTTTTTATTTTGGCCACCAGTCAGCGCTGTTTACCAATAGACAGATACCAATTGTGTTTAGAAATCTTTGAAACTTAGAGCAAAATCATTTTCAAGTATGATTTTTTCTGTGTGTCTTTATGTATGAATTTTAAAACCTATGATAACTAAGTACGAGAGTTCTTGAGAAGTTCATTCGGGTGCCAAATCGTTTAAATTTCTAAAATGAAATAATTAATATATTTTGGGCATTCTCACAACTTCCAGTCCAAAAATAAGGAAAATCAGAACAAAATTGAATTGTTATATGGTGAACTAATGAACGATGTAACATAAAAGTTGAAATTTGGAGCATAATTTCTATTCTATTCTCCACCTTTGTGCCAAGTTTTTCTTTTATAACTTACACCATTGCTAACAAAAAAAATTCTAAGTCGACAGCGTAGCGAGTCTTGAAAAAGTATAACTTTTCCTTCAATCTATTCATTGAGGCTGTAAATAAATAATAAGCACTCCGTGTATACCTACACTCGACGGGCGCAACTGCATTGATTCCAAATTGTAATTTTTTTTCGCTTATTCAGGTTTAGAAATGTGAAGAAAAATAATTTTCTGACATAATTATTTTTTGTGTATCCACGATAAAATAATGTAGAAAGTTTGTCCTGATGTGAAAATGTTTGTATTTCCAGTGCAAATATCTGCTAGATTTTCGATATAGCTTCAGAACTTTCTACAAGTCTTATGATGGTATGGTAAGCTGAACGCTTGTAAGTAATAGGCAGAATTTTGGAATATTAAAATAATAATAATAATAAATTACAAATACGATCTAATTAACATTTAAGAGCAGCAATTCGTTAATATTATTTCAAATTTGATTCAATTGATCATTTCGTCGTAGGCCCTGTGCCTTTTTACCTAATGAACCTATAGATGCAATTTAAAAGCAATTTTACTCATAAAATTATTTTTAAAATAGGAAACTTGTTTCAGTGAAAGTTATCTACTCATCTTCCTAATTAATATATTTTATTTTATTAGAAAATAGGAGTATACCCAAATTCGGATGTATTTAACTACTTTTTCAATTAGTAATGTGTTTAAAAGTCATTTCCAAATGAATATTGCACAACACCGTTCAATCTTTCTGTTAGTATTTCATGTCTGTGTGATTTCTTCATGCAAGTGGTGTCAATTTATTGCGCCCACACGACATACACACTCTCGGACTTAATATAGTTATGAACCAAATAGTAAAAATAAAAACAACTTTACATTAAAATTTATGATCTGCCCTTATTAAATTAACAGAATTATAGTACTTTTGTTTGTTTTTTACATCAGACAATATAAAATGTTATTTTTATGAGATAAGTGGCGCCCATTAATATCATAAATTAAGTTTTATACAAGATCTGAAATGTCGAATTATTTTCCTTGTGCTATTTTTCAAGTTGTTCATTGAGGATTCTATTTCTTTGTGGAATAGAGTATGTTCGTTTTTTAAGTCGTTTCGAGAAAATAAGTCTTTGATACTAGTCAAATATATGGAGACATTATTATTCTGGGAATTAATTGCTTAGTTTATGATTCGTTCAGATTTTTCTGGACAAGATATTGATTATTCTGCATTTTTATTAAGTCGACGAATTAATTTAACTGATTATTTATCTTAAGTGAAAAATTTTAGATTCGTTCCTAAATAAAATAAAATTCATTTCTTTATATTTGTGTTATTTAAATTAGTACTTATTCTTCTAGTGAAGATTATTTTTAATATTATTATTATAATTTTATAGTCTTCAACAAGATTTTGCATTTCATTGGAATAGTCACTCAAATTATTTATACAGGGTGGGACATAAAGATCTACCACATTTTGAAGAGGTATAAAAAAATGAAAAAATTTAACTAGAAAAAAAGTGAATATATTTTTGAAAAGAACATAAAATATTTTTTTTAATGTGTTTTAAACATCATCAGGCGAAAAAAGGGGTGTGGGGGGACAAAAATGAAAATTCTAGCCATTTCGTCCATACTCAAACCATCTTTTTCATACATATTCTGTGAGCTCCAAAAAGGCTAGAAATACAAAAAGTAACGACTCAAAATGGGGGGAGGATCAAAAATGAAAATTCTAGCCCTTTTGACCAAACAACCAAATTTTGTATACATATTCTGTGGACCTCCAGAAAGCTAGAAATGCAAAAACTAACCAAATTTTGTATACATAGTTTGGTCGAAAGGGCTAGAATTTTCATTTTGACCCCCCCCCCTTTTTTTTGTGTGATATAATGTTTAAAACACATTAAAAAAAAATATATTTCATGTTCTTTTCAAAAATAATATATTCGGTTTTTTCTAGTTAAATTTTTTCATTTTTTATACCTCTTCAAAATGTGGTAGATCTTTATGCCCCACCCTGTAGTTATGAGCCAAATAGTAGAAATAAAAACAACTGAAAATTAAAATTTATAATCTGCCCTTAGATACAATTATAACATTATATTAACAGAGTTATAGTACGTTATTTTTTACATCAGACAATATAAAATGTTATTTTTATGAGATGAGTGGCGCCCATTAATGCCATAGATTAAGTTTATACAAGCTGCTGGCATAACAAGAGGGCAAGACCACTGTTTTTCAAAAACACTTGTCAAAGAGGCCTGGACCAATCGGAAAAAATCAGACTTGTTTTGTTTTTCACGCGAATGTTTTGATTTAACGCTCGGGCGCTCGCAATTATTTTAATCCCGGACTTCAGAGGTGAGAGAGAAAATAACTGGCATTTGTAAATTTAGGATCGCTTTACAAAAACAATCCCTCTCTCGCATATATACACACACACATAAAGAGTATATAAATATAAATGAATCCTCACCCGAGTGAATTTCAATGAAAATATGTCTAAACCTGGAATAATAAATTAAATAATTGAAATAATTAATGAACAGTACAATTTGTGGGCGGGTCAGATTATGAATGTCAATCTAGCATCCAAATCCTACATCAATACATATTTATATAATTATTATAAAAATGGTTATTTCATTTCGTATTTTTTAATTCCACACTTATGCTCTATAGCAGGGGTCCCCAAACTACGGCCTGCGGCTACTACCGAATTAATTCACAAATATTCCCTATATTAAATATTAATTCAATATAATAGCGTATTATTATTTAATTTCCGTATAATATGTTATATCCGGCCCGCCCATAGTTTTTAAATGTTCACATGTGGCCCTATCTCTAAAAAGTTTGGAGACCTTTGCTCTATAGGGTTGTTCTCTTGAAGCATCATTACGAGGAATGCATTTCAATTTATTTAAAAAATACACAAAACCTCAATACTTAAAAGTAACTAATTCTCTCAAGACACTGTAATGAAGACTTGATGGAGCCATCCCAACAGCATATCGTCACCCTATTACACAAAGGTCTTAACTCCAAAATAGGTTGTTTTACAGAAGAACTATAAAACTGTTTCTGTTAGCAACATTTACAAAGCAAAGCGCCTCATCTAATTTAAGTTTTTAGACTAGCTAGAAATTTGTTGGCGTTACAACCATTTCTGTGCTGGACCATCAGCTGTTTGAATAAAAAAAATGGAAATTTATAAAAAGTGGAGTTACGTTCTTTGCGCATTAGGGTGACGATATGGGATATCGAATTTCAAAGGATTTGATTAGAACGATCTCTTAAGACAGTGTTTCGTAAAAAAGTGTGTTCCGCGTAACCCTGAGGTTCCATGAAAACTCGCCAAGGGTTCCGCAAAAAAATTCACGGCAGGTGAAAAAATTCTAGCGTTCAAAAGGAAGGTGCAGTTTTGTAAATGCCATTCCCATAACAACTTAACTCGAATCACAAGATTGTCGGGTTCCACGCTTATACCCTCCAAACGGAAAAGGGTTCCACATTCCAAAAAGTTTGAGGAACACTGTCTTAAGAGATTTTTTTTAATGCGATCGAATGTAAGAAATCGCACCAAGAAGTTACAGATATAGATCTTGAAAAATCCTTGCATTACTGAAGAGAGGAAGAGAAAGTAATCAAGCGAAAGTCTGGAGACATAGGTGTCAGTTCCCTTGGGCCTTGAAGGATTGAAGATTATAAGTATAGGGAAAGAGGGAAGCTAAGATCAGAGTTCCAATTTCTTGAACTCACGGGGATGAAAATAAAGAACTAAAGAAGAATGAGGAGATGAGAAACCAGGACACTAATTTAGGCTCTGAAACCTAATATTTTCTAAAATTAAACGATCCTGATAAATTGGACAGTGGTTTTACATCGGGCCATTAAATCTACTACTTAAGATACTGGTAACTATACTTTCTATCACAACATTTATGGTCTAATTTAGAAGTGGGTTCATATTTTTTTGAGTGCAAACACGTTTATTTATTCTAAATTTCATCTTGTTCTTGAAAAGATTGAACTGAAAGATTTTTGTCTTTAAAATCTTTAAACGTCTCTATCTCCGTAAATAATGGTCTGAGAGCCTTAAAACAACGAATTTATAAGATTATTTAAAAATTTCTGAAATTTTTTGTCTTTAAAATCTTTAAAGAAATGATTGTAGATTAATTCTTCTGTTCAAAGTGAGCTGCATGAACTGAATTGATTGTAATTTAATTTCTTCTGTTCAAAGTGAAGTGTGTAACTCGGAATCGAGTATATATAGAACACGAAGAAATAGTTTCAACCGGTTTTTCTCCAGAACTTTTCGGACTTTATCACCCTGAAAAATTTCCAACATTCTCCTATATAAGAAAACCTCAAAAGTCTCATCACTTCTTTGTAGATGGATTATACGCTTCTGTGAATAAATAGTTTTTGATAATTCTCAGTTTCAAGTTAATTAATACTGTTCTTGGGTGCTGGTTGGTCTTTTTATATTGCATAACTTGTTTCTTGCTTGCTCAATACATTTAATTTACAAAAAAAAATTCATTCATCATTAACTGATTGAAGGGCTTTGTGGTGCTACATGTTAAAAATTAAATGAGTTGATAGAATTACAAACAAGGAAGGTCATTCAAAATAAAGAAAAGGGGATACTCTTGAAGTCTGATACTCTTGGGTCGTTGTGTCAAACCAGCCTTTTTTAAAAGAAGTGTTTAAATATGTATAGTTTAAATATTATGTTTAGAATTAAGTATTTTAAGATTTTTTCCATCGAATCATTGATGTATTAAATATTTATTGCCGAAATTTAAAGTTGATCGTCTGTCCCATTACCGAGAAATAAATTATTGAAAATTGTCCTTATAACATGGAAGTAAATGGACCGAGCTTTTAAAAGGGCTATAACTTCAATACAAATTATACCATTTTCAACAAATTTATACAGATCAATAATTCAACTTTTATGAATCGAATGATACATTTTTCAATAGATTTGACAGTCTAGTTAATTAGTTATTCATAAATGATAAAATAAAAAGTTGTTTGCAGCTAACATAATATAACAAAAGCACTAGTGTAGAATTCCAACTCTATTTCTTGAAATCGATTTTGTGTTAAATAAATGTTTATTAATTGAAAGTAATGGAAGGCAGCCCAGAGGTAGTGAGGAAAGAAAAAATTAACACATATAAAATAAGGTGTAATTTATTGGAATCCTTCCTCCTTTCCTTTCAAACCGACGTTTCGGAGGATTTTCCCTCCTTCTTCAGGGTTTCAAAGGGTTTATGTTTATAATGAAAAAAAATTTTTCTCAATATTCTTTTTATTACTATTATCAAAACAAAGATTTTTATTCGAAATTAACCTCATTATTAACAATTTTTTTATTAAAAAATTTATTAGGCACAAGTTGTCACTATGGATAAATACAAAAGATTTTTTCTAAGATCAACAAGATAGATAAGCTGTCTCGAACTCCCTTAAACAGTCCACTAAAACAATTATTTCAGAAGAGAATCCGGATTTAAACCTGGTTGTAAGCTAAGCCTATATTTAAAATGTTTATTTACATTGTTTGTACAGCCAATAAATAATCCCGCATAGTTTTAATTTTTTTACCATCTATTATCTTAATTACTTAGCAAAAATTCTAAATCATTGTTTTGTTTTTGGAATTTATTTATTAACGTTTAGGAAATTAACAAACGCAAACGCCAGCATTTTTCTCTCTCTCTGTGTGTTTCCAGCTGCGATTTTTTCCCATTAGAATGTCAATCACCGCCATTTTGTTCGCGAAATGCAAAAAAAAAACGAGATTGGGGTGGAATTATGGCGTCATTAGCGGTAGGAGGAATCGAGAGGGGGTTGTCATATAAACCAGCCTGCCTTTCCCCTATTAAAACTCAAATTCATTTATATGGGCGCAATCAAAACAGAGAGCGGTGTGCGTCGTTCAAATTACGTTTTATCATTTGCTGTGACGCCATTTCCATAAACAACGCTTTTACGCAGCAATGCGTTGGTTATTAACCAATCTAAAAAATCCCCAAATTGCCAGTAAGCTTTTTTTTTAACACCCTCGAAAATTAAAATACACTTTCTGCTCCCTATACGCCGCTTGATAATTTATTATTGTTATCGTTCATTTTTTCTGGTTTTTATTGAAAATGAAGGTTTTAGGTTTCATTTAGTATAAAATATGCATTTTCCAGACAGCAGTAAAAATATAACAGAAAAAATGACGGAAGACCCCGCTGGGGTGCAATCAATTAATGGAATATTTCCAGTGGAGTAATTTTTGAAATGCATTTTCATTTGTTGCTATTTATTATTCGAAATATTAACACACATTGATACTTGCTGTTGGATTTTTCAAAATTAATATAATATATAATGTGGCTCATAAAAAATAATTTCTTATTCAAATTTATAATAATAACTCAAAGAGTATGTTCTTCGCTTAATCCAAATAAATACAGTAAAACCTCGTTTATCCGGCCCTCATTTATCCGGATCAGATTTGAAGACATTTTTATTTTAATAAATGTTCACATAGATAATAATTTTTAACTCTGATATCAAGAATGTAATTATATTTTAACCAAAAATTCACTTTAATTTTGAAATTTTTATATTGACGTGAAAGTTATTTTATTTTTTTAAAGTATGTATTTTTTAAACAATTTTATGCAATTTTTATATAAACATGTTTTTTTATCGTAATAAATTCAAATTCGCTTATTTGAGGATTTGTTTTGTTTTTATTACCCATATATCCGGATTATCCGGTTTGCCTTTGGTCCCAGTTAGTCCGGATAAACGAGGTTCTACTGTATACCCATATATTGAAAAATAATTTATTGATTGTTTTGTATACCTATATAAATTTAACAATCTAGAAATGTGTATTAAAAATTCAGATGTTTCCAGCGAAATTCTCCCTGTATCAATGGAAATTTGAAAAATTTGAAAAAACAGTTGCTAAATTAATTGATAGGACGATTTTCAAGATGATCTTTGGTTTAAAAAAATTTACGCGTGTTATATAATATGTCAGAGACTAATCTCAATTCGAAGGACAGATTATTTTTTGGAATTTTACTTCAATTACAAATGAATTGAATTTAAACCTTCTGACATGTAATAAAATATCACTAACAGTTCGAATTCAGTTAGAAAACAACTTCGTGATTTTCATTTTTTGGAAATGATTTTTTATCAACGTTTCAAACATTTTCAAACACCAAAGCGAATTTCACTACTTTGTTTGAAAAGTTTTTCTTTTGCCGAGAGTAGCAGAGTTGTTGAATCATAAAGATAAACAAAGAGGTTGTCTTCTGCTTGATTCAAATAAACATACACACAATATATTTTAAATATATATATTATTTATTTGTTTGAGACTATAGTTTCGAAGATTTGGCCTTCATCATCAGTTTTTAGTAAGAACGGGGTTTTACTAATTAAACCGCATTTCACAGAATATCTTTGTGGCAACTAGAATTTACTGATGTTGGTTGGGTTTGGTTCAAAGGTCTAGAATCTTGTTTATTTTCAAAAAATTTTATACAAAAATGTCAAAAATTACATCCTCTACAACTTTGTTTCTAATTTTTGACATTTTCATTTTAACAAGTAAGAACCCATTCTTACTAAAAATGGGTTTTCATAGTAACATATACATATATTTGTCTTTGCTTATTTGCATTAAGCAGAAGACAACCTCTTTGTTTCTCTCTAAGAATTTCACTACTCCTGTCGCCCATCAATGCGTTTCTCGCCGAGCGTATACCGAATAATATAGATTTATTTCTTTTAACAATCAAACAAAACAGATTAATTAATTTTAAGAACATGAATTTAGGTCATTTATCAAAGATATTAATAGATAAGTTTACATTGCATGTAGGAGGGTTTTGTCCCCTCGGGAGTCGAACATAAGCACTAGTACGCTTTCCGGGCAACTAGTCTAGACCCTTGAGACACTCACCTCCAAACATGCAATATATAACGAAAGCCACTTATTTTCGCTCCATTCAACTCGATTGGAATTGTAAAAATTAATGCTTAACTGAAATTAAGATTCAGCATCGGACCAATGCGAAAGCAGATTTATGTAAAGAATTGAGTATCTATTTGAGAAAGAAAGATTGAGTTTTTTCTCAAAATCAACTTGTGCTGAATCTTTATTTCAGTTAAGCAAAAACAAGTTGATTTTGAGAAAAAACTCAATCTTTCTTTCTCAAATAGATACTCAATTCTTTACATAAATCTGCCTTCGCATTGGTCCGATGCTGAATCTTTATTTCAGTTAAGCATTAATTTTTACTATTCCAATCGAGTTGAATGCGAGTGAAAATAAGTGGCTTTCGTTATATATTGGATGTTTGGAGGTGAGTATCTCAAGGGTCTAGACTAGTTGCACGGAAAGCGTGCTAGTGCTTGGGTTCGACTCCCGAGGGGAAAACCCTCCTACATGCAATGTAAACTTATCTATTAATATCTTTGATAAATGACCTAAATTCATGTTCTTAAAATTAATTGATTCAATATCACAAGTTGATTTTGAGAAAAAACTCAATCTTTCTTTCTCAAATATATACTCCATTCTTTACATAAAACAGATTAAGTTGTCAGAATTTATTAAAATATAAAACGTGTGTACTCAGATTTTCTCGTAGAGTTTTATCCACTTTCAGATTTTCATTTTTAAGATTATGTTTTTTAAAGAGGAAATTTTGCATATATGAATTGTAATGTATCTTAATGAGATATAATTGAGAAGGTATAGTAGGCGTATGAAAGTAGTCGTCGTATTTTTGCACCATTACAATTGAATTTTCTCTTCTCGGCTCCGAGCTTAACAACGGCTGCTTAATTAAATCGAGACTCGGAGTTAATCCTAATCGTCGCCGTTGTTTTTTATATGCATCCACCACTCGGCGTACGTTTAATCAAGGCCGGATTGGCTGGCTCCATTGCATTGGCCATGCATGGCGCGTTTCCTTTTCCGGGGATCCCGAGCCCCCGCCCGTCCCGCTTGCCTAGGGGATTAAGGGATCTCTCTCTCTTCACCTTATTTTAATCACGACAGCTACACTTTTGCTTAACGAACTGGCAAGACGCAAGAAGTGAACGTCGGACTCCCTCGAGGGAGTTGGATTCTTCTTCTCTACGAAATAAAAATCTGCTATCAAAGAACGGAAAGGAAAACGGATTATGATTTTCTGATTTTTTCTATCTTATATGTCTCTTTTTCACTTTTACTCAAAGTTTTCTTATACTTAAACTGAATTAGTTATTGATTTGATTTTCATTTGTAACACGGGTTAAAAAATAATTTTTTTTCAATAGATGATATGACAATATCCAATTACTAAAATAGTTCCCTGAAAAATCAACCAATAAGCCCTGCATTATAGGTATATTTATTAAATTATAATAGCCAGCTTCTATGCCTATTATGGAGTTTATATTGAAGAGGTATACAACTTCCATTATCACACTTTAGACCTTCCCAATCAATTACATTGATTTTAAAAAGTTTCTTAAATTTTTCAAAATTTTCTTAACTTTATTTAACCATGTTTCACCAAGAACCCACACCATTCTCTGTTAATAAAATTACAGTGATAAGACTGAGATCGAACAGGCTGTAAAAATCTCAACAAAACACAATGCCTGGAAGTGGTTACCATGAAAATGTTGCTTAACTTCAAAAACCCTTTCGGAACCGGTACATTAAACGCCGTTGACATATAGAGTTTCTACGAAGTAAGAGGCAGTATTCCTATGAGAAAATCACTTTTTGATAATTCAAATTTATTTTAATTCAAAATTTTTATTACTAATTTGAAGCATGCAATACTTTTTATACTTAAAAGGTGAGGCTATTACGCGTTTAATTAAGGTGACCAATTATGTTTGTCACAAAAGGAGTAGGCCGGCCCCCCAAACCATTCAAATTTCTGAGCCGAGAGGTGAATGACGTTATTTTAGGTCTCGTATTTTGTGTGATGCGAAATGAAGATTTTTATATAACGCGTTTAAATTGGATACTAACCTAACAAAAGCATTCGCAAATTCGTTTATCCCTATGACATCTAGAGGCAGGATCTCTCTTCCTCCAACCGTCTTCCCAGCTCCGACCCAATCCCTAAATATCTTCTTATTTTCACGATACAAGGGTCCACCGCGGACTACAGAGGTTGTTTGGTGCGAATTCTTCTTGTATCAATATCGTAATAGGTAAGAAAAACAAAAAAAAACAATGGTCGTCTTCATTTTTTATTGGATATGGTGATTGGGGTTGTGTACAAAAAATTGAGTCTTTTACAATTGACTATATATTTATAAAAGAATATGGAAATAGATACAATAGTAACAATTCTATTATTTTAATTATTGAAATCATATTATTGGGTTGTATGAATTTTTCTGAATAATTATGAGTTTTCTTTCAATAACACACTCACGTCAGAACAACTTGCATCCCTCATGTTGAATTTAATCGTGTCTTAAATAGTGAAAATACAATGAATCTAGAATGCTGAAATTTGGCATAGTGATAAAGCACATTAAAAAAGCAGGAAATTTAAAAACCAAAATTTTCCTTGCCGTCATATTTTAATTATGAAAATCTAAAGAGATTCAACACCTGAAGTTAAGATTGACCTCCGCATCATATTAAGAAAATGGAAAATATTGGCGGGTGGCTTAGAATCGAGGGTGTCAGCTTAATATTGTCTTAAAAAGTTTTTTTGGGCTTATCGGCTTTTCTAGCCATAAGTCAATTTACGATACTAATTATTATTTTTTTTTTTAATTTGTCTCTACCCCGGGGTCAGGTTTTAGCAGGATGCCTCGAGTTCGGATTCGAACCCGGGTCCACTTGGTTAGCAGGCTGACACGCTAACTCCTAGCCTACCCGACCCCCCGTCTTTAAAAGTTGAAAGTGTTGATATTAGGTAAATCTGTTTTATAGTTTATATATTTAAATAATGATACACATATAAATTAAATTAAATTTTTCATTCAGCCAAGATGTTTTTCTCTTTTTGCCTGTAGGATATGGAAACGATTCCATATTGTGTCTATTTAGTTGACTACTTTTAAGGGGCTCCAAATTGGAGATCATGAACAAACAAGAAAATTATTTTAAAAATTTATAATTGAAAATATATTGATTTCCCGAGAGTAGCAGAGTTGTTTAATATTAAAGAGAAATCAATGAGGTTCTCCTCTGCTTGATGCAAATAAATATATAACGAATAAAAATATGTATATATAAGTACAAGTATAATCTATTTTTATCAATCTTACATCATTAAAAAAAGATAAATCTTAATTTTTGAAAAATTTATTGTTATTAATACATGTTTCAGGCCTAGTAGAACCCATCTTCAGTTAACACAAACACTTTTAAATGGAGGCTCTATCAAAAAATAATAATAGTAATTTAATGCGTAAAAGCCAAATTTTAGAAAAATATAACTTGAACTAAAAATGTGAAATCAATAAATATAGATAGACATGTATTTATTTTCTTATACCTATAAATGTAAACAAATTTTGTTGATATAAAACAATAAAATTTCGACGTATAATCTCGATATTTCAAGGCTCCGATAAGTCAAATTTTCGAGCTTTAATTCGCACACTTCCTCAGGTGATTTTATTGGCCACATTACGTTTCGGGAGTAATTCGAATGATTTCATATGATAAGTATGAAATTAATATGAAAAAATAAAAAACTTTTTGACAATAGTATAAGTATAACTTTAGTAACAAATCTATCTATACTTATTATAATCGGCTTACACTACGATACAGACGTAATTTTTTTAATTTTAAACTCCACTAATAGTTTACGACAAATAAAATTTATTGTTTCAAAACCCAGTATAGAGCCAGGAAGATGCTCGCCGAAGGCGGGCTTCGCAGTTGGTTACTTATATTGGAAATAAAATTTTATTTTTCAATTTTTTTTTACCCTTTTTGATAAATTGTGTTTTGTTTTATTTTTAAAGATTTTATAAAATAAATGAAAGGGTCAGATAAAAATTCGATCGATTAGTAAATAGACTTATCTAGATTTACCCTTCAGTATTTATAATTGTCTTGTAGTTTAATCTTTAAACATTTTCCATTATAGAATGGACAAAATGACTTCGCCATTATTCTGTCTACGCCGTGGGGTTTCTGTTTTGCAAGAGGTTCATGACTCCCTGGACAATGTTGCGTGTCGCTTATCAGCAACCAAATTGTCCTACAAAACAAACAAGCCACGGGAATGCTCTGGGCATCGCGGCGGTCACGAAAACTAACAGAGTAAGTTACTTTACAAAATAAATCATTTATTTGCTTCATTCTTTATTGGCAAAGTGTTTCTTACCATTAATTAATGGAATCAATATTAAATTTAGAATATTTTTAAATAACTTTTAGAGAGATTTCTAGAAAATATTTTTAAAATATAATTGAAGTAGTTTTTGGAGCGGGGGTGATAAGTGAATTTGATGGAATTTGATGTGGCATTTAAAGTTCAGAAAACAGAGATAATTATAACTATATTTTTTTATTCAAAACCGACGTTTCGGGAAATACTGTATAATATTGTTACTGCTACTGAGATGAGACAGAGGGAAATCTCCCATTGAATGTACTTCACTGACATTTCAAATCCCTGAAGAAGGAGGGGAATAAACCTCCGAAACGTCGGATTAGAATAAAAAAAGATAGTTATAATTATCTCTGTTTTTTGAACCTTAAACTGCCTCATCAAAATGCATTAAATTTTTAAAATATATATTTAAATTAAATATTGTATCACGAAATATGAGGATAGTATTAATTAATAAGGTAGTAACTATACTGTGTGGATTATTATATTTGCCTTATTTTCGGAAATACAATTTGGAAATTAAATTATTATTATTTAACACATTTTTATTGTTCCATCCAAGCCATTTAATAAAAAAATACTGAGCGTGCTAGGCCACACGCGCAGTAGAAGTTAAACTTATTTACCGGAATGATCCCTCGTCATTTATAATAGGTGTGTGTGTGAATGTGTACTACTCACGTTTGAAGAGTAAATTCCGAACCTAACTTTTATCATTTCAGTTTCTCTTTCTGTTAATAGATTATTATATAAATTTCAAATATTTTTATTATATCATTGTGGGACAGGGTAAGAAACAATTTAATTCAGTAAATTTGTTCAATTATTTACATATATTGATAATAATTTTTAATGTTACATTAATTTATTAACTTATAGATATTGCCTTAAATATATTATTATACAGTCGCCTCTTGATAATTCGAAATCCAAGGGACTACAAAAAATTCGAATTATCAGGACCTCGAATTATCAAGAGGAAAGAAAAAAATCGAATTATTAAGAGTTTTTATTATGTTTTTGAAAATATCTAGGTATGAGCTTAGATACATTTTATATATAGCTTCAAGTAAAAAAATTAAAAATAATTAAAACGACAAAAAAGAACAAAAAATTACATATGTATTAACATTGCAATTGATGTTAACCTACCTGATTAAAAAAATCGAGTTATAAATATGGGAAGTGGCCTAGTTCGAATCATAGAACTTTCTCTCCCCCTGATTGTTACGAAAAGGATTTCGAGTTATCGAGCGTATCAAAATACACAGCATTTTTTCGATTTACCGAAGTTAACAGCTAAAGAGTTCGAATTACCGAAAAATTCAAATTATTGAGAATCGACTGTATATACGATACTTTCATGCGTGCATTCGGCAAAAATGTCAAATCACGACAACCGTAGTTTTTAATTTTTATTTGATTTATTTATCTAAAATTAATTAATTAATACTTTTATAATAAAATTAATTCAATTTCAATAAATAATAATAAGAAGAAGAGGGAAAAAATAGATTGAAATTGCAAAGACAAATCAGAGGATGGTGTCAAAGCAAAAGCAACCCCCGCCGTCCTAAACTCGAAGTCAATCAATCTTCTATCGAAAAGGATTTCTTTAGAGAGATCGATGTCTGTTTAGGCTCTTTCTTAGTTGGATTGAAGCCCCATATCGCCTAGTGAACGATCCCTCTTGCTTTCCATTGGCCTGGCCTTAATCCCGAGCAAGATGGCCGCCGGGCGGAGCGCCTTATCAGCCCTGATAACGGCATTAGATGCAAGCCGCGCTTCCATGTACGATTTGATTTATTGCTTGCACGCTCTTCCCTTGCCCTCCTTTACCACTTTCTCTCTCTCTATCTCTCTCCTTTCTCTTTTCCTCTATCTCTTTCCCATCTTCAATTCTATTTTTGCCATTTCAATTCGATGGCAAATAGCGAATAATTTCCAGATGAAATATGACATCTATTTGTTCTAAAGAGCAGAGGAGGATCATCATTTCTTATAATAGGAGAGATTTCATATTTATAAGAAGATTTATGATCTTTATTACTTACTAATGTTATTAAAAAATACATTTCTACTTCAAAATATGAAAATAAATTTGGCTTCAATATTCAAGAAATTTTCATGGTTAAAAAAGAATGGGTGCTTATTTTAAATATAAGAAAGCTTACTAGTATTTAGGTTCAACTCCCGAAGAGACAAGAGCCTCCTACAACATATCTATTAAAATCTTTTTGAAGGAGACAATAAAAGAGTGTGTCTTCTGCTGGAATTATAAATTTTATTTATTTATAACGAGACTATAGCTTCGAAGGCTTTGCATTCTTCATGAATCTATTACAATAGACTGATGAAGAGGAATAAAGCTTCGAAACTGATAGTCTCGTTATAAATAAATAAAATTTATAATTCCAACAGAAGACACACTCTTTTATTGCCTCATTCAATATATAAAAATTCTGCTACTCTCGGCAAAAAAACTTTCAATTTAATGAAAATCTTTGATAAATGACCTAAATTCATGTTCGTAAAATTAAATATGGCATATATGTTGCAGTAAAAACCCCTTATTTAGTAAGAACGGGTTCTTACTAGTTAAAATACATTTCACTTAATACCTTTGTCGCAACTAGAATTTATTGATGTTGGTTCAAAGGTCTAGAATCTTAATTTTTGACCTTCCGCATTATTTTGGGTGTTTATTTTCAAAGATTTTTAAACAAAAATGTCAAAAATTAGAAGCAAAATTGTGGGGATGTTATTTTTGACATTTTCGTTCAAAAATTTTTGAAAATAAACACCCAAAATAATGCGGAAGGTCAAAAATGAAGATTCTAGATCTTTGAATCAAACTCAACCAACATCAGTTTTCTAATTCTAGTTGCCACAAAGGTATTAAGTGAAATGCGTTTTAACTAGTAAGAACCCCTTCATACTAAAAAAACGGGTTTTTACTGCAAGATATATAATGTTAAAGGCGCCCAAGCTTTTTTTAATGAGATTGAGTGAAAGAAGGGGGCGCACCAAGAAAATGCAACCAAAGGGTGGTGGTTTATTACTTTTCCATACAGGGTATGGTCAAGTATTGTAATCGTGCATGAAAAAAATGGTTTTTTCCTTCTTTTTTTTCGAAAAATCTCAAAAACTATTTTGATTAAAAAAATTGAGCGAAACCATGGCATTTCGCTCTACAAAAAAGCCCTTATAAGTGAACATCGAAAAAATTATATTTTTTGAGATAATAATTGTTTTGTCAAAATGTCTGTTAGTTAGTTAGTCTGTGCGTCAGCAAATTTTGTGGACGAGCTAGCTCAAAAACTAGTGGGAATATCGGAACCAAATTTCATACGTAGTTTTGGTTCATTGAGATTAAGAGCTGATTAGATTTTGGTGCATATAGACCCAAAATTAAGGGTGGTGGAGGGGGGTTAAAAATTAAAAATCTAGGCCATTTGAGCAAACTCAACGAAATTTTATATACACAATCAGTGGGACCCCAGAAGTCTAAAAATGCAAAAACTAACCGCTTAAAATGGGCGGGGGGGTCAAAAAATGAAAATCTTGGCCATTTACCAAACTCAACCAAATTTTGTATACATAATCTGTGGAACCCCAGAAGTATAAAAATGCAAAAACTAACCGCCACCTTCGCGATTATAAATAATTTTAGGGGCCGGGTTGTATATGGTAAAGTCAAGTGGATGGTCACATCAGAACACGTCAGCTTATGTGTCTGGGCATCCGGATCTTGAAGGTTTGAAGGTTATAAGTGTCGGGAAGTGTGTTTATACCATATAATTAATTTTTGAGTTCTAAAGAAAATATTATTTTTTAGTTCATTTTAAACTTGTCCATTTTAATAAGGTATAAAAAACTCTTTTAATTAAATTTTCCTCTTTTTATTACTAGAATTCATAAATATTGTATTGCTACCACATAAGGATAAGCGCAAAATATCAAGAAATTCAACTCTAAAAATGGGCCAAAATGAGATTACAAATATCTATTTGTCTAAAGAAATTTGTCCTTGAGGATGAATTAGAAATTAAGTAAAAAATTTAAAAATATTTATTTATAGTGAAGGGAATCTGAAATTTTTTGAGAATATGATCGATTTTCAATCTTTTTTAGAGTTTTGAAATTAAATCATGTTTTTCCTTTAAATATTTTTAATAAAAAGTAAGTAAAATTTCAAGGTTGGTTTCAAAAAATAAAATAAATATATGTTTTGAGTTTTTGTCTCGATATATACAAATATTTCAGGTTTTGAGCCCATCATCAGGAGTTAACATAGAAAATCATACGCCATACTGTCCTCATAAAAATTATGTCTATGTTTATTTGCATCAAGCATAGGACAACGTCTTTGTTTCTCTTTATGATTTTCTATGTTAACTCCTGATGATGGGCTCAAAACCCAATATATATATATATATATATATATATATATATATATATATATATATATATATATATATATATAGATAGATAGATAGATAGATAGATAGATAGATAGATAGATATATGGTATATATATGGATAAATACTCAAAACATATATTTGCTATATTTTTGTGAAGCCTACTTTGAAATTTTACTTACTTTTTATTATTAAAATGTTTCCCCTTGAACCTACACCTAACACTTTAAAAGTTATTAAATATTTTTACTTTACCATACAGGATATGTTCAAGTATTTTTACGATATTAAGCCTTTGAAATTTGCATTTTACTATGGGTTGAAATCATCAACCCTAAACAAGATTTTAAGTTTACTAGTTTTACTAGGCTCTAGAGGGGTAGAATTTTAAAGCGTAGAATTGATATCGAATCGCGTTTCAGTAAGGAAAATTATGTATAAGTTATAAGTTTGGTGTAAAGTCACTGCTTCTCATTAAATATACTGGAATGTAGTGGAAAAAGAAGATTGTAGTGTTTAAATTACAATTTTCTACAAGCATTCAATGAGAATATAGAATGTAAATTTTTTTTTTTTTTTTTTATAAATTTTATTAAACCAATTATTTTACATGAATTTATGCATACATTGTTTTTGAGCTTCGACTCCGGAGATTACTTCTCCACCATCGAATGTCCTTGATCATCTTTTAGTCCTTATATTTAATAAGAGGAAAAAACTAATGAAAGAAAAAAACCTCTTTTCCGATAATTATTTCAATTCCATTATTGAATCAATGTCCACCCCAACACCAATCTCTCCAGAATGTAAATTTATTTATTATTAAACCAATTATTTTACATTAATTAATGTATACATTGTATTTTTTGCTTCGATTCCGGAGATTACTTCTCCACCATCGAGTGTCCTTATTCATCTTTAGTCCTTGTTTTTAATAAGAGGAAAAATCTAATTAGATAAAAAAAACTTCTTTTCCGATAATTATTTCAATTCCATTATTCCCCAATCAAGTCGATTGGTTCAATCATCCCAATCATCATCTCCTCCATCCAGAATGTAAATTTATTAGCTTTTTTTCAATATATTTGAATTTAAGCGATGTTTACTAGCGAGATATAAATAATTTTTTAATGGATAATAAGTAAAAATATTTTTACTTATTATATATTAAACTGTTTCACCTAGAACCGACACCAAATTCTTTTGAAGATTAATTTTTTAATGCACTGAAACCCTTCAATGACTATTTCTCCATCTGTAGATATCTCAAGGTTATCAAAAGTAAATCCTATTTCCTATATTATCATATTATATCTATTCGATATGAGGAGCTTCATCTTTATCTTTCTTATTATTGAACCATATCTATTTGTAAAAGTACAAATAGCTGGAAATACTACGTTTACGGCATTTTTCTAATTTTCTTTGTTACGCATGTTCCTCTTCATTTTTATTAAATTTTTAATTTAAAATTAAAGCTTCTCTTTGTTTTTACTTTACCATACAGAGTATTGTCAAGTATTGTAATCGTGCATGAAAAAAGTGTTTTTTTTCCTTCTTTTTTCAAAATATCTCAAAATGGCTGGAACTATTTTGATTAAAAAAAATTGAGCGAAACCATGGCATTTCGGTCTACAAAAAATCTCTAATAAGTGAACATCGAAAAAATTATATTTTTCGAGATAATAATTGTTTTGTCTGTTAGTCTGTGCGTTACCAAATTTTTGTGGACGAGCTAGCTCAAAAACTAGTGTGAATATCGAAACCAAATTTCGTAAATAGTTTTGGTCCATTGAGATTAAGAGCTGATTAGATTTTGGTGCATATCGACCCAAAATTAAGGGTGGTGGAGTGGGGTTAAAAATTAAAAATCTAGGCCATTTGAGCAAACTCAACCAAATTTTGTATACATAATCAGTGGGACCCCAAAAGTCTAAAAATGCAAAAACTAACCGCCCAAAATGGGGGAGGGTGTAGGATCAAAAAATGAAAATCTAGGCCCTTGTACCAAACTCAACCAAATTTTGTATACATAATCAGTGGGACCCCAGGAGTCTAAAAATGCAAAAACCAACCCCATCCCCTACATAATTATAAATAATTTTATTAAATATTAAATATAAGTGAGGGTCCAGGTTGTATGGTAAAGTCAAGTGGATGGCCACATCAGAACACGTCAGCTTATTTTTTTAATTTTTAATTTATAATTAAATTTTCTCTTTGTTTTTTAAATAACGGTTATATATAGTTACATAAAACTAGGTATTGATCTGTGAGGGATGTTATTTATGTTTAAAAAATAAATTACGTACCTACATTTATTTACGAAAATAAAACGAATGTGATATTAAAATTTTCTAATGTTTTACAATCAGAGATAGATAAATTTAAAAATGCCGAGAGTTCTCAAAGTACTATCTCAGTAAAAACTCACTCATTTAGAACAAATATGAAATAAACATTTAAATTTTTTTTTCAAATTAAGTTTTAAAATTTTTTCATTTAAAAATAATTAAAGAAAAATCTATTTTTCGCACTTTTAATTAATTTCATTATCAAATGATCTATCTTAAATGATATCAGAGCTGTCATATAAACACTTCTTATTGTGAAATAATATTTTTTTAATCAATTAGGATTTATTAAATTGAGGTAAAAGATATGAATTCAAGCAATATTTATTTATTCTCAGAGCTTAAAATTATTAATTTGTGAATATTTAAATAAATTTAAGTAGTGAAGTCTATTGACTTTTCATGAAGAAGATTTTTATGGTCGTTTAAAGAATTCCAACATAAATTATTATTTTTTTGCAATGAAATTTTCTCTGGAGAGAGACGGACTGGTAGAAACTTTAATTGAATGTAATGGAAGGCAGCCCAGAGTTAGTCAGGAAAGAAAAAATTAACACATATCAAATTTTTTTCCTCCTTTTCTTAATTAGAGAAAGGAGGAAAAAAATTGTTTTTCTATGCCTTTGTTAAAAATGAAGAAAGTTTTTGAACACTACTGTGGAGAGAAGAAGGAAACATTTTATTTGTTTCTTTCATTGACCCTTTGAAACCCTGAAGAAGAAAGGAAAAATCCTCCGAAACGTCGGTTTGAAAGGAAAGGAGGAAGGATTTCAATAAATTACACCTTATTTGATATGTGTTAATTTTTTTCTTTCCTCACTACCTCTGCTGCTTCCATTACATTCAATTATAAATTATTATTAAAATTTTATTTAAAATAATATTCAAACATGTCCTTTGGCCTATAATAAAAAATTCTTTATTCTCTATTCTATTTAAAATGTTCTGAAAAATTCTGATTATTATTTTAAATCAGTATCTTAAAGAGTGTTCCCATCGATATAAATTATTATTTAATATATCGGGAGATTATTAGTTTGATTGAACAAAAAAGTTGGCTGGTTTAGAGGAGTGGTTTTTATTCTCGCGAACTTTTAAATAGCTTTGAAAAATTTCGCTACTCCCCAAAAAATATAATAAAACCTTTTTTTTATTAATATAAATAAATAAATTGGTAACTTTTATATTATAATCTGAAAATTATTATAATAATTATAAAAACTGAGAAATTTTCTAAAAATTCCTGCCGTATAAAAATCACCAACCAGTTTAGAGGTAGATATTTGACTACATTTTTTCAATGAGAGAATACTATTTCCATTCTTTTTCATGAGAGGGCATTACTGATGGAACTTGAAAGACACTTGTCGAAACGTAATACATTTGTAAAGTAAAGAAATTTTTTTAGAAAATTTAAAAAATTTTAAATATAAAATACTAGGTAGGTTGCACATAAATAAAAGATCAGATACTTGTTAACGAGTCGTGCTAAACAAGCATCTGAACTTTTATTTATGTGAAACCTACCTAGTATTTTAAATTTTTAAAAATTTTTTAGAAAATTTTTCAAAAATTTTTTAATAACCTTCACTATTCTCCCTTAACAAAATTAATACATTTGAATTTAAAATGATTGCAAATATCCTAATAATTAAATTAATTATAAAAATTATGGTAAATGGTTTAGGCCAGAAATCAGAAAAATAATTCAAATTAATTATTTAAAAAAATTTCATTACCACAATACCTACTATAATTATAGTTATTTCTTTATTTTATTTTCTAATTCTCCTTTCTGTGCAGTTTATCTATTGTACGATTTATGCTCAATTTTCTAGAAAATATTCAACCCGTTGAATTCGAGTAACAATTCTGTTCATAATAAAAGAATTTTGTCAAATATTTTAGATACAATTTTTGTAATAATTTATGTTGATTAATGTCCATTATAATTATTAGATTAAAAATTCAGTTCATTGGACACAAAAGTTTTTTTATTGAAGTTCTTCTTCAATTTTTTGTACAACGTTTTTGTAATAATTTGTATTAAAAATCTTTAGTATATAAAACTGTCTTTATAAGTGAAAAAGATTAATTATTTCAAAATAGGAAAATTGGAAAGAGAGAGTTTCCGTGAAGTAATTTTAAAGAAAAGTTTGAAATGAAGAAAAAAGCCTATTAATTAAACGCTTTCGCTGTCCCTAATTTTAATTATCTCACGGGTTTAATTTGCGAGCTATCAGTTCACAACGCAAACATCGAGGGCTCAATGGCCGCTTTCTGTTCAAAGGTAAATCTAATAAACCTGTCGCCGGATTTGGAAAGACTTGATTGGTCCATAATCAGAACCCAAGAGAGATTCCACTAACTTGCTCGCTACAAATCGAGATTATTCGTAGTGAAAGAAAAATTCCAGTTTATTGTCAATCAAGAAGCAAGGTTTTCAAGGTTTTTCAAGCAAAATGCTATTACCGTGAATAAAATCAAAACAAAAATTATCATGTGTGTTGGCCTTTTTGTTTAATCAATCGATATTTTATCAATGATAAGAGATGGGCGTTAAATCGCGCATGTCTCCTAGATCACTTGGATATACATATAATGACATAATCGGAATTTTTAATATTTATTTTATTTATGATAAAGGAACCAGTAATTTAAAGATTTGATAGCAAGTTTTAAAAATGAGGACTCTGGCAAAGAACGAATTTTCATTACAAAATTAATTTTCATTGTAATGGAAATTCATTGTAAGGTAGAGTGTTATAATAAAAAGTTTATTTTAGATTTTTCGGTTCATCATATTTCTCATCTTTGAAATATTTCAATGTTCTTCGAATACTTTCCTTATCATTAATAATTGATTTATACCACTATAGGGATTAATTTATTTGCTTTTGATATCAACTTAATCAGAGTCTGCGTTATTTTTAGTAAAAATAAAAGAAAAATTATATTATATCTTAATATATGTGGCCTTGGTAACTAGATGACTATTTAACCAGCCATTGCTGATCGAAGATATTGCTCTATATTCAGTGTTGTTCAATGGGGATCCCGAAATTCGATTTCACGAGGACACAGTAGCCAGTCAAAATGATCACTAAATGACCGACGTATGTAGAGTAAATAAAGTAAAGAAAATTTTAAAAAATTTAAAAAACTTTCAAAATTTTTTAAATATATAAAATTCTATTAAGAGAAACAAAGAGGTTGTCCTCTGCTTGATCCAAATAAACATATACACATATCTACACTATACATAAAGCGCTCAAACATCTATGTGCTACTAGGAAGGAGTTAGCAACGATTAAACATATGGGTCTAAATTATAAAACTTTTTTTTTTTTTAATATTTTCATAGATAAATTTTAAATAAAATATAATTAAAATAAAATTAATTAAAAATAATAAATTTTAAATTGATATCTATTATTTTTCCTTAAAAAACATTAATATATATATATATATATATATATATATATATATATATATATTATGTCTGGGTGGCTAATGCGTCGTTTGCTCCTGGCATCGGGTTTTTGCGCGGAATTATTTCAATTACGCTTTGTCTTTTGATGGAAATCTATGATCATGTTATTTGTAAACGAGCATACATTTTTATTTTTTTTTCTTGTTTGTTAATTGTTAATTTCTTTTAATTGATTTGTATTTATGTTTATTAATTTCTGTAGTTGATTTGTATTGATGTTTTGTTGACCTAGCCACCGAGGACTTGTGCCTCTAAGCAGGTCGAGTAATAAAGATTTATTTATTTATTTATTTGTAAGTGTGAAGCTAGCCACACAATGGCCCATTGTGACAGTTAACCTTAAATTATATCTACTCTCATTCAAGTTCACAGAGAAAACTGAATATGATGGGCTCATACCCTTGAAATTTACTATTATATAGAATCATGCTAGCAAGCATCTTGTCTTTTATTTTTTGTAAAACCTACCTAGAATTTTATATTTTAAAAATTTATAAAATTTTCTTTACTTTATTTAAATATGTTTCACCAAGAACCTACACCATTCTCCCTTAACAAAAAAGTAAGTAGAGTAATAAATGAGCGTCTTTAGCTCTATCCCGGACCAACTCGTTTCTATGTAAAATAATAATAGGGGAAATAATAAATGAAAAATAATTAAATAATAAACAAATAGACAAGCAATTTTAAATAATATTTCTATTACAAGAAAATGTATTTATTTAAAAAATACATTTTGGAGAAAATATATCAAATCAAGACCTACCTTTGGAATCTTTGGTTTCTGAAACGGGCATTTCATGATTTGGTGACGGCGGTTGCGGTTGGTGTAATGAATTCGAAGAGGAGGGTGTTGAGTTCTGCGGGGGTGGATATCTTACAACCAGTTCGGCGCCACCCTTTAGAAAGGGTTGGTGCCAAATCCGGTTACAGTAGGAGGTGAAACCATGAATTGATTGGTGCCCGGAATTTGTAAAAAGGGAGGATAAGTTTCCGGAATTCACTGAATTTGCTGTTGACGCTTGGGGGGATTCGTTCTGTTGTGTGCTGCTCACTTCCGATGAAGCTGAAATAAACAAACAAATAAACGATTAATTTTCAGCTAAAATTCTAAAGAAACTATAATAATTAATAGTTATTATATGTGATACAAATTTGCTGTAGGTCTCAATTCCAAAAAAGAGTTTAATGCGCGAGCTGTAAAATAATTTAGACTAAATACCTCTCGAAAATTGAAATGTGTTATATAAAATTATTAGATCCAAAAATTAAAATACATAGTAGATGATATAAGATATTTCAGGGATATAGGATACTTAACATGATCATAATCAAGAGAAAAACAACATAAAATTGGTATACAGTGTTAGCAGGCCACTCATGAACATTTTTAAAAACAAAACCCAAGTTGATAAATTTGATAAAATGGGAGTTATTTATGAGATGGTCTGCGACATATGTAAAAAATAAAATAAAGCTCATAAATATATTGGTGAAACATCAATGGAAATAGTTTCAACTTTGTCCATAAATGCCATCGATAATAAGCATCGTTTCGATTTCGAAAGCACAAGAATTCTGGACTATGAATTAAATTTTAATGATAAATCGATTATTTTAAGAAAATTGTTTAAATATATAATATATCAGAGTATTTATGTATAAAAATAGGGTACCTACACTAGTCGGCAAAAATTTCTAACCTTAAACCTAACAAAGAATTTCAGTCAAGTTTTATACGCTGATTATATCATGCGATTTCTCGATTTTTTACAACAGGTCAGAGTTTTGAGATATTATAGGTCAAAATACGAAAAAGGCCATTTTGATCTATTTTCGAGTCCCATTAGATATCAAACAGTAGTATTTGCGATCAAAATATTTCGTTGGCGTTATAGAAAACAGCTTCTTCATTCATTTTTAAATTACCACTTGTTTTTAGTTCAATTAGAACTCGAGTTATAACTAAAAAACTGTGTGTTTTATCTGTTGTTTTATCCTTTATAGTCACGTAGTTTTAGTTATTTAGTTATAACTCTAGTTATAAGTTAAAAACAAGTGATAATTTAAAAATCAAAAAGAAAGCTGTTTTCTATTATGTCAACAAAATAGTTTGATTTCAAATATTGCTGTTTAATATCTAATGGGACTCAAAAATATGTCAAAATGGCCTTTTTCGTATTTTGACCTATAATATCTCGAAACTCTGATCTGTTGTAAAAAATCGGAAAAATTGCATGATAATCAGCGCATAAAACTCTACTGGAATCCATTGTTAGGATTATGGTTACAAATTTTTGTTTAATTTTTTTTGAGCAGTGTAATAATAGTCTGAACTGAAACAGAAAATAAAGGCTAGACCTGATGATTTTTATAAAAAAGATTCATTTCATTCATTCCTTAAATTATTATTATTGTTGAAGAAGACAGTAAAAGAGTGTGTCTTCTGCTGGAATTATAAATTTTATTTATTTATAACGAGACTATAGTTTCGAAATTTAAACACACGCATTTCGGAACACAAAAGGGTTTTTAAAGGGAGTTCAGAGCATAGTGCATTTGCAGACCATTTAATCTCCGAGAAACATTGTTTTCCAGATGAATCAAATATTAAATTAATTAGATCAGAATTAGATCCCTTAAAAATTAGTATTTTCGAATCGTTGGAAATTTTAAAATCATACAATAATTCACCAAAAAAATTCTTAAATCGAAAAATAGAAATTCCCGAAAGCTTTATTTTAAAAATAGCGGCTAAAATATAAACTTCACGAAAGCCACCTACAGCCAAAATAATAAAACAAGTACAAATTTCAATTCTGAACTTACCCACACTGTATATTTTCTTAACCTAACCACATGAAAGCTTTAAACTTTCATTCATAAATTAATTCCTGTGAATACATATGTGATAGACTGATGAAAAGGGCAAAGCCCTCGAAACTATAGTCTCGTTATAAATAAATAAAATTTATAATTCCAGCAGAAGACACACTCTTTTATTGTCTCCTTCAATATATAAAATTCTGCTACTCTCGGCAAAAACTTTCAATTTTTTATTATTATTGTTTTGTTTTTGTTTTTTTATTACAAATAAGTATCAGTTTGATTTTTTCATAAATTTCTAAAATATCTTATTCTAGTAATATCCAATAAAAAACAACAATTTCGTGATTATGGCCGGAGAAAATCTTTCCATCCTGAGGAAAATAACATTTCCACCCTCCAACCAATTCAACATGAAATGAAAGTAATAAAAAAAAATTCTCAACCTGTACGGTTGTCTCAACATTTTCTATCGTCCTCTGAAAATAATCGGGTTACTCTCTTCTTTCACTTGAATCCAAAAAAATAAAAAAATAAATTGAAAGTAAACAACAGATATTTTTCTTTGCTATTTAAAAAAATTTCATTCAGATTGATTTTATCTGTCAATAAATTAAATCATTAAAACACTTCCTTATAATCGTTGCCACCCGAAACTTAGGCTCGGAGATACCTGGCCCTTGCGGGAGAATTACAGTACAGCGTTTACGGCCAATGCTCGAACTTGGCCTACGCACGCTGTGCGCTATGGTATTTAATTTATTATTACAATTTATTTAAAAATATCAACCAAAATTTATATTCATGAAATTAAAACTAAATATGTAAATGTTGAACTCCAAATATGTTATTTTTATATTTTAACTTTTAGTTTTCTGCTCAATGAGGCGAATTGCCTCAGAGCATCAAAAATGAATAAATAAATGAATAAATAAATAGTTCTCTCGATTTTGATGTGGATTTTTGGTATTTTCGTGCTATTTTATTTTCAAAGATACAATTTCATATTTATTATCAAATTTCTATATGTGTTTTTGTAATATTAAATAAAATAATATCATAATAGTAATTGAAGGGCTCAGAACAAAAGGCGACCAACCCACAATTTTGAATAAATGAAAAGAATGGAATGTTGAATATAAGTTGATTAGATTGTTTCATATTAATGAGGGTATGAAGGTTAGTCATTTTTTCTATATACCATTTAAAACTGAAAACTGAAGACGTTACTATCACCTTAATAAATTGTGGGTTGGTGGCCTTTGTGCCTGAGGTGCATTTTGGGGAAATATTTTTAGGTGTAAACTTGACTTTTTTCCCGCAGCATTTTTTAGGACTTGCAGGGATACCTCGCCGGTATTCTGATTACCCTGATGCTTATGTGTGTTGAAATGTGGTTACTTCTTTAGGCTCAACAATTTCCTTAGTAGGAATTCTCTTATTAGTAGTAGTAATCTGAGAAAGCATGGTTAGCCGGCTGAGCCAAAAGATATAGGAAATAGCTTGTCAATCAATTCTGTTAGATACAATGTGATGACAAAACAATTAAGCAGCTATTTTTAACAGCCAAACTTTTCTTATTCAGAAAATAAATTTTTCTAAAAAATATAAATTGGTATGATTCAACAAAAAATATTGCCATTTCTGAATATAACATGACTCTTGTTTCGTAACAATGATAGGTATTTGAGTTTTTTCCAAGCTTATTGCTATAGATATGTATTTTTTTTTTAAGGGAGAAGGTTTTTTTCCCCTTCCTGGCTTTTGGTCAGAACCATTTAGTCAATCACATTCTTTGTATTATTTTATAATTTTAAATATTTACACTAGCCCTTAGTACAAATCTCTGAAGAGCCATCACAACTTTTTCATAGATATGTATTTGTTTATCTACATTATCCAAGTAAATCCTGTGATTGAATTTCAAGTTTTGTGTTTCGGAATGATCTCATTGTGTAATTATGCATCCGTTAGTTTGGAAATCAATTTGGGCCTTGCTGCTGTTCTCCGTGGGTCATTAGTTAACAGACCCTGATTGTCCTGTTGTTCCTGAGATATCCCCCGGGCTCTCTCGCCCTCAGTACTGATCCAGCTAAATGTCTATCGGGATTTCTAACAGCTTCTAATTTATATGCTTGTAATTATTTCCTGGCATAAATAGGTAATTCGTAACATTAACATGGGTAGAATTAATATATTATTCAAATTTGTTCGCAAGTATTATAGAAATCAAATACAAAATTAGCATTATTAAATAAATAAATAAATATTTTTATACTTTAAGTTATTCTAATAGTAATTTTAGTTTTAATAATCAAAATATAAGGGTGTCTAACTACAAAACTCTAAAAAAGTTGTAGCACTGTTAAAACACTTCTTCCATCATTTAAAGCTGTCTTCAGAAGTAAATCTCAAAACGTCATTCAAAAATAATTTCACTTAATATAACAGATTTTTTTATCTTGGACACTAATATAAATATATTGTAGATCTTATGTGTTCTGTATTTTATAAATGTGGTAATATGGGGGCGTACAGCTTAATTGTTCATGATGATTCAAATTTTTGAAGAATGAGACTTGAACTCTGGTCTTCTGTTTCAGAACCACAAACGCTTCGTTTTCTGACAACCCGGCCACATAACAAAATATGATAATTTACTAAAATCCAATGCTGAATGCTGGAATAAACTAAATCCGTAATAGAAAAGCAGTGGGAATATTATTATGATTGAAGAAATCATAGCATTATCTAATTAAGTTAAATTAAATCTCTATCAAATTAATGCGATAAGATAAACCATGTTATGCTAAACAAAGATTCGCTAATGTAAATCTGAACCAGTAAGTAATGTGGGATGTTCACTATTGACAATGCTCTCGAAAGGCAGACACCGTGTCACAATAGAGACAGTCGAAATACATTACTATTTGTTTAGATTAGCATGGTGTCAAAAAGAAATGCAACAGATGCAACGCAAATACCCATTTCCAAGAATTTGACTATTATTTCCATAATAGTTAATCAAATAGAAACGGGGTTATGTAGATCTTATTCTCGTGAAATAATTCGTTAAATAACCTGGCTGAAAGAATTTAGATAATCGTTGATATGATTTTTACCAATCATAGTGAAAATAGAAAAGTTGATGTAATTTTTTTCAATTTTTTCAACTAATGTCTTATTATAGATGGAGCAGATAGTATCAGTTCTATGACTAGTTTGATTCGATCTCTTAGGCTAAATTCACAACGATTTAATGTGAATTGTCCTAAAAGAGGAGATATTGTATATCTATACATGCGTTCACAATGGCTATCTGCAGGTGTATCTTTCACAACACTTCATCTCTAAAAATTACACATCCCTTATGCTTTATTATTATCTGGAGGAAAAATTCTAATCTAATCTAGAAACGCGGGAAAATCTTAAAGAAGTTTTTTCCCCTTTTAAACTCAAAACTAAAATGTTATAAGTAAAGTTCCTTGTAATTGTCTATAATTTCATTTTGGATGATATTTGTGCTCCTTTATCTTAAACAGGCAAAAATGTTATCATTTTTCGCCTTACTAAACTTTCTATTATTTACAATTCATTGACAAATTTTTTCTTACAAATTTCAGACGATGGAATTTTGACATTTGGCTGGATAATTCATTGTGAATTGAATGCATTAGTAAAAACAAAATCAAATGTTTATTCGAAAAGGAAGTGGTCTAGGCCAGTTATTTAATTAAACACCCTGATAAAATGTGTATCGTCAAACACCTCACATCCCACGCAATTCAACACAGAAATCAATGATTGATTCACAGAACCAAATCCAAAATAAATATATTTTTCGTTTCATGAAACAGCATTTGTCGGCATATTTGAAAAATGAAATTCATTTCAAATTGAAACATTTAACTTCAAGCTATTGAGATCCACGATGACAAGCCATTTCCTAAATCGGTTGCTTCGGCTGAGGCTTTCTCTACTGAGTTCCAGTCCAAGTTTCTCTTTGTTTTAACAAATTAATCTTAATTTCTAGACTTTTTGTGGTAAGGAAACGTTAAGTTGTTTACTTATTGATCAATATTAATGAACCTTTAATAGAAATAGCCAAATGAGGTTCATCTTTACCCGCATGCGATGATTGATGGCGTTTTGATTGAACCTTGTCAATAAATAGGATTTTTTAAAGACATTTGATGGCATCCTGCTTATTAGATGGAATAAGCCAAAGGGAGGCCGCGGATGCGTAAATCAAGGCGGCCAATCACCAATCCCTTTGGTACTTTTGAGGGGCATTTTGGTGCATCCTGGTGCCTCGCGGAGGGCTCCCCGTAAATGACCGGGGCGCCCCAGTCAATTAATCTACTAGAAACGGAGACGGTCGTTTAGATTCGAATCGTGTGATTCCAATTAAGCGTAATATGCTTGAGGTTGCTTCGGTTTACGTCATGTTTATTTTTAAATAATCTATCATAATCCTAATATGATTATGCATACGCAATCCATGTCAAAATTGACAATTTCATAACGCACCCCATCACAATCTTTTGACAACATATACATATGTATACATTTATTAATTAATCAGATTACACATTTCATTATGAAAAAAATCCATAGTAGATATTTTTGTCTTCTTTTAAAGAGTTATATTTTTCTGACCCTCTGATATTTGTTCATTTTAGCATGGGCTCGAAATGAAAATTTTTGGACCACCATCACCATATCGAAACCATCTTAAATTTGAGTCAATAATACTGGCAAACTGCAAGTCAAGTTTATCTCTATTCAAATTTCATTTAAAGGTAGACAAACCGGAACATAGAATTAAAGTAACGAATTAAAAATGGTTTAAACTTTTATTTCTTAAAAAGCTTCAATTTATTATTTACCTAGTATTTCTATTGTAAAAAAAATATGTGTGAGCCTCATCCACATAAGCTCACGGGGAAGTGAAACTTCTTAAGCCGTAGATGTTATTGAAATAATTTAAAATTCCTAATTTTAATAAATTTTATTTTTCGTGAAATATTAGTGGGTTTTAAAATAATAATTTAAATTTCCTCATTTTAATTAATTTGATTTGTCATTAAATATTAGTGGGTTTTAAAAAATTATTTCACCTCTATTGAGTCATTTCCCCTACATTGTTACAAAAAAAATTAAACAGATACGACGCTAAAGAAGTTTCACTTCAAAAATTATGTTACTCACTGTTAATGATCTATTATTAACAATTTGATTTTTTTCAGAAAACTCAATTACTCTCCATTGGAATTTTCTACGGACACGGACATATTTGGTGATTAGATCTTTTATATTTTATTTCTTGACATTTTTTAAAATAATAGACGAAACTGTTTTCCCTATAGTGGTAATTTTGAAACTAAATAAGTGTTTGTAAAGGAAAAAATTAATAAATAAATGACATGTCACGTAATGCAAATATTATGATAATAATAGATTTATCTTGTTAATATTAATTTAGAAGGATTAGTATTATTTTACTTAGCAAGATATAGGAATACATGTTTGAGCTGATGAAATTAATTTACGAAGATAGATAGATAGAAAATGGATGTTTTGAGGTTGTAACTAGTTGTCAGATGTCAGAGATGAGTCATGGTCTATTGACCCCAATGCATACACTGTTCAACCCGTAAGTCAAATTTTCAACAAACCTCTAGTTAGTAGAGCTAAAGCACAGGTGGGTTGTCGGATTATCGGCGTCGAGTTTAAAGGGCGATTAATCTCCGCCGCTAACGATGCTTCAATTAGGTGCCCTTAGCAAACGCATTAGGCCTAGAAATACTTAAATAGCCCTAGCCAAGGGGGAAATGAATCTATGTATTTAAAAATATTTAGTATTCATATTCAAATTCTTACTTTATTTTGATTATTTTTAGCCTTTTGTAGATAAATATTACTAAGGACACTTATAATAACATTTTCTTTTGTCTATCTATCATAACTTGTAGTTCACAATATCTACTATAAGCAGGGCCGCATTAAGCCATGTTAAGGCCCCTAGGCAATGCAAGTCTCGGGGCCCCTCTCCCCTTATGTAGGTAGGTCTCTAGGTAGTAGCATTTAAACAATTTAACAACACCAAATTTTAATATATCGGTACTAATGAATGTATGTCATTTATTAAATGGCCCCATAAGCGGCGCGAGGGCCATAGGCAGTTGCCTATATTGCCTATTGGATAATCCGGCCCTGACTACTAAGCTTGTTAGAATAACTACGTTTTAAAAAAATAGAAAATTCATTCAATTTATATTTTTAAACGTTCAATTTTCTAATATTCCATGTCATAAGTTACCTTCTTGTAGCATTTGGAATTTTTTAGATTTTTTCACTAAATTAAATATTTTTTTAATTTCTCAAAAAACCTATCCATATTTACATTTAAATTTCACAGACTTTTACATGTACCTGGAACATAAAAAGTGTATTTGAAAAATCATTTTGTGTTTCTTAATGACTGAGGAGCGTATCTTCAATAAGTCTTTTGAAATCTATAGAGCAACTTTCTTGCGAATTTTATTTTAATAGCCCATTCACGCTAAGAGCCTACAACGAAATTCGCTATTAAGTAGTGTGGGCTAGAATAAATAAGTACACACCAAATCTGAAAATTTAAGGAGAAATTATTGTCCTCTCTTCTTTCGTTACCAATAAACATATATCTATCAGTGGCGGTTGGGGACTTTTCAACCAGGGGATGCTGTCCAAAAAAGTACCCTTCATTTTTTAAAATATTATTTTAATTTTCGATATTTTTCAAATTTAACATTAGATTTTTTAAAAATATATTTTGGGACCTTCGCCCCAAACGGATACTGCTTTTTGTGAGTGTGGCTAGGAGTCAAAAATTAAATCTTGTGACTTAAACTCCACAGTCCCTGAGATGGAAATCGACCATCTTCGAAAATGAATCACCCTGTTCTATAAAAAATTCTTAAATTTCTCCTAATTCTATTGCTATAAGCAAGTTATGACTTGTCCATAGCACTCTTAGTTATTTCCGATTTTATATATTGAGAGTTCCTTAGAAATGGATTATTCTAAAGGTACCCGAATCATCTTTATTTATTTCTTTTTTGTATTATTACTATTTTGATAGCGAGAACAATTTTTATTTGACTAAAACTGAATTTGTCTTTAACATGATTGAACTGGAAGATATACCAGGCAAGGACTTCAAACCTTCTATAGGTACCCTTTTCGTAAAAATCATTCATTTTAATTGCCCCTTGAAACTATGCAACAATTTTATTTCATTTCGAGAACCAATTTACTTTTCAAAACAAAAAATGTTTTTTATAGAAATATTTGAAATGACGGATAAATAATTTGAAAATTTAAAAGTCGATATTTATGAAAATACTCTAAATGTTTGAAATTTTAGGGATGCGCCGCATCCACAGCATCCATGGACCGCACGCCATTGAATATATATTTTCACATGTATATGTTTATTTGCATTAACCAGGTGGATTTCTGCATTTCATTTCGAATTTTCCTTATTCCAGCTAAATCGCGTAATATTAATAAATATAAGGGTAAATAATTCCGTTTCTTCTGACTCGACCAAAATTTTGTTGTACTTTTATTAGTCGATATCTATCTCAAGTTTAAAATATCATAGAATTACTGGAATCAGGGATTATACAAGTATGCACTGAACAATGGATTTTTGGGTACTTTTGGGCTTTTTTCCAAATTCAATATCTATCTGATATGGGTATCGTTTACTTTCATCTAAGATTGACGTATTAAATTATAAACTTGGAGAGAGAAGATACTTTAAATGCAATACTTGTATTTATAAAAATATCATTTAATGATAATTATTTACGGGAAATTAAAATAGGGTTTAGTGTAATGGAGATTAAAAGGAAATTTTAAATAAAACAAATGGTTAATTGAATTAATTTTAATCCAATTTTAAGTTGATAAATTAAAAAATAGGGATTAATTAATTAAAATAATTAAATGTAATTATTCGTAATGAGAGAGTAGCCTCTTGACTTCTTTTTTTATCAATTTAAACTTTCAAATTACTTAATAAAATCGACGATAACGCGTTATTATAGCCTGTCATCACGCGACGGAGACATACTCCGAAAAAGAAAATAAAAAAAAAGAAATTCGAAAAAAATAATCCATTTTTTCGTTTTGATTCCGTGCGTTAGCTAATGTATGCCCGCCCGATGATTATTTAACGACCTCAGGGTGTGATAGGAATGTCTAAACCTTCACGACCGCTCCTATTTTTCCTAATCTTTGAATGATCATAACTCATGATTCGATCATACATAGCTTACATACTGTTAAGGGGTCGTTTCCCATTTTATTGATAAAACCTTTTTCCAAGACATTATGCATAAATTTGTGTGATTTAGTAATTTTTGTTACTAGGCGGTTATAGTTTTAACAGGCTGAAATTTAATTCAAGGGTGCAGATTATTAATACATACCTACTTTTGCTTTAAATCCTAACTAAATAGAAGTGTTAAATTGTAGGAAAAAGTTAATACGTATATAGACTCTTAATCTGTATATGCTTTTTAATAATTTGGTGATTTGAGTTTACAATTTTTTTTATTTTGTAGTGAATAATTAGAGTTATAAAGTAGAAACTTGGCATAAAGGTGCAATTTTATAATGAAATCTTGTGTGCCAAATATCACCGGAATCGTTTAAGAAATCATCATACTATGATTAATACTTTTTAACAATTATATATATACACGGCTTACACGAATATAAGAGAAGTTCAATTTTTACGACAAAAATAAGAAAAATCCCCTTACGCCTGAAGTACACAACCCACCCGAAAGTCGAATATAAAAGAACCCTTGATTTGTTTTAAATAATATTCCTTGGCAAAAATCTAGTTTTATATTTGAACCAATATGGTAAACTTTAAATAAAAAACAATGTAGGTATTTATATTGTTAGAGTTCGTGGCTGTGATGAAACTGTACTAGATGAAGGAGGAGATATCAGCCAAAGATGGAATCACTGGGTGTTTTATTGAACCTCTTCCTTCATCTAGTACAATGTAGGTATTTATCTAGATTAGAGTATTTGCCCCGGATAATGAAGGGTATGATGATTATGTGAAAATTTAGAGAAGTGGATGATTTGGCATGGAACCAGGTAATTGCGTCAAACCAGCCATAGGAGTGTATAATCGATGATGGTGAGCTAATATAAAAATAGTGGAATAAAAATTAGGTTTATTAAAATTTTAAAAGAAATTGTTTGCTTGATTTTCCTGAATTTACAGTCATAATTTCGGGAGAGGCGATGGGCTCCATGAATCATTCTGAGGGCAGGTCCCTAATAAATAATAATCTACCTATTATATGTATATTATTGAAGAATTTTGTGATTAATAAATAAATGCTATATCTAATAATATTCACTCACTCAGTTAATTAAAAATTGAGAGAACTTGAAAAAGTATTACTTTATTCGTTATCGTACCTCTTTTTCATATTAACTAAATTGAATTTAAAAAATCTCATGGTAGTTAATATTTTTCAATTAATTAAATATTCTCTCTATTTAAATATACAACATATTATTTTTAATTCAAGGTGTTTTTTTTTAACTATTAAAATAATCCCTTTTTAATTTTTTTAGGCGAGAGTTCCGCCAGTACAATCCACCTCTATGCCAGGCCGATTGCTCACTAATTCGAAGCGGCCTACTCAGTGACGTTTCCAAATGCGAATCTACTTTCCTTCAGGCATCAAGGTAAGATTCGGAAATATTTTTCATTTAATTTATTCCTTTTTACTTCTATTTACAATGGAGTTGAATGGTTTTCCAAAAGATAGACGAAATTTGGAATATAATTGTTAGATTAGGCCAATCCATGCGATTTCCTCAACTCTAAATTAACTTTAGATTCGTATTAATTATATAAAATCCAAACTTTTAAAGTAATCCTTTTTTTAATCGAAATTATAAATTGGACTCAAAAGTAAGTAGCTACAAACTTTTATAAAACTAAATTGAAAGTTTATTTTTGCCAAGAATAGCAGAATTTTTATAAATTAAAGGATACAAGAGTTTGTCTTCTGCTGAAAATACATTTTTTAATTTATTTATAATGAGACTATAGTTTATATAGGGCTTTGCCCCCTTCATCAGTCTATTACAAATGATTTATTTTTCCAGCAGAAGACACTCTTTTATTGTCTCCTTTAATTTTACAAAATTGGTTATGCTTTCTACCAATTTTAGTGATTTGATAATTTTTTCGTCAACTAATTGAGTTAATAAATTAAATATTGGGAATAAGATGTAGTGTAGTTTAGGATACAAACATATATGCTAAATTTTATCTCATTAACTACAAACGTTTAAGAGCCCATTATATAAATATTTTGGCACTAGAATTAACTTTATATAACCTTTCATTCTTGAGTTATCATGAATATCGAAATCCGGACTTAAGAGTAAAAATCCCTCTTAAAAATGTTTTTTCTCTACTTTTCATGAATTTCTAAACACGGCTAGAAAAATTGTTCAATTCTAATAATTCCTAAAAATAATAATAATCAATTTTTTAAGTTTGATTTCGTGCGTTATCCATTATGCACGATAATTATTTAACACCCTCGGGGAATGATAAGAATGTCAACCTTCACGACCGCTCCTATATTTTCCCTAATCTTTTCAAGATCATAAATCATTATGATTTGATCATAGTTTAAAAGTTACTTCAGGGGTTGTTTTTGATAAGAATTGATAATAAAAAAGAAAAGCTCTCTGGTGTATTTATTCGTGACTACCTATCATCCGTGGGTAGAGAAGATAGCTTCGCTAAAAACATAAGTAAACAAATTCTCTAAGCAAACATCTCCTTCTCGATGAAACTATCTTCTACGGGGTGGAAAGGAAAAACATTCTTTTAATTCCAGATAACCCCCGAGAATCAACTGGGTCAACAGACATGCCATTCAATTTTAGAAAAATATTATTGTTCTTATCAATTGTGAAATATATATTTCTCACCTCTAGGAGAAACGGTGACAGGTTTATAATATATTTTAGAAAAGCTGAAAATAACAAATTTTAATTTAATTTACAACTATCAAAAAAATACAATTTATACGTAAACCTATGAAATTGCTTTCTAATAAAATTGATAATCTGAAAATAAAAATATGCTTTAAAAAATTTAATATACAAATTTGTTTCATTAATTTTAATTTGTGGCTGGTTATTGGGTACTTGGACTTGAAATAAAATTAGAAGTTAAATTTTCAAAATGTTGCTACGATTCGCAGTATATTTTCTGCTTCCTCAGGCAATTTTTAAACTTATCCTCCTCTTAATAAGTAATATAATTATAGTTCATTACACCATATGTCGATTACAATTAAAACAATTGTCACAGCAAAACAATGACATCCTTTCCTTTCTTACTTTCTTTCAAAAAACACAATCGAATACAAGGCTCAATTAATACAGACAACAATATTAATAAATACAATATAAAGAATCTTGTCAAGAATATATTGTCATTGACAAGTTTCTTTATTTTGTGTTTATTAATATTGTTGTCTGATCAGGTGAGCCTTGTATACGATTGTGTTTTTTAAAATAGAGTAAAAAAGGAAAGGATGTCATTGTTTTGCTGTGACAATTGTTTTAATTGTGATTGACATATGGTGTAATGAACTATATATTACCTATTACGAGGAGGTTAAGTTTAAAAATTACCCAAGGAAGCTGAAAAATATACTTCGAAACGTAGCAACATTCAAAATTTAACTTCTAATTTTATTTCAAGCCCAAATACCCATATAACCAGCCACAAAGTAAAATATTCAACATGGACGATAACATCACCAATTTTATTTTAATGTTCTTTGTTGACGAAAAGTTGTAGTGATGACGATTTTTATGATCACATCAAAATTCATATTACTATTTATAATATTTTAACCTATTGTAACAATTAAGTCTAGTTTTTTTACACACACATAGTTAGAAATTATATTGGTATTTGCTAAAACGGACAAGTATCCACAAATATATAAATAAAATGTTCTATAGATTTCCCAAATTCTACGAGTACTTATAATGCTATAGGGATATAGGAATTAAAATTTTAGTGTAGATGAGGTAAGCAAAATCTAGCATCCCTATTTATTTCTAAAATATTGCAAAACGACTTGAATTAGAACTACTGTAATAAGTCAACAATACACCGACTTTTTATACAGACACCCACTAAACAACCAACCTCGCTTGAAGAACTTTGGATAATTGTTGAATAATTTAATATTTTGTGAGCTCATATTTAACTAGCAAATGCTTGTATTAGTAGTGATATTTTGCCTTAAGTGGTATAGCCATTGGAATCATCTAGTTTCTAGTGGACTAAATAAGTAACAATTTCAAGTACGCCCTTTTAGGTGATGCAAGCATAACTGCATGAATTGAAAAGATTTCGTTTGTCGAGAGTAGCAGAGTTGATGATTCATAAGAAGAAATAAATGAAGTTCTAACAAATGAAATTTATACATACGTATATGTTTATTTGCATCAAGCAGAAGATAATTGATTTCTCCTTATAAAAGTGGAGGAATTATCCATTTGCCTTTGTGTAATGAAAAACATTTGTTTCGAAAGTTAAACAACATGTAACATCATGCTTGGTTCTTCAAACACTGTTTTGAGATACTTGTAACAACAGCTAGAGTGGTTAAATATTTTAGTTCCTAAACTTTTACAAAAATATTCTAGGTTGTAATACCTAAATTTGTATATCTTTTGATATTCAAAGGTAAACAACAAATAGCACCGTTAGTTCTTATAGACGAATTGTTATCTAATATTCTGATTTTGTAAAATTTTTACTTGTCATGTCGCATGCATCCCCGCTGAATTTAGGGAGAGTTAAACGGAAATTTTCTTGTCCACTAGGAAGGCAATAATATTACTCCTTAACAAAGTAAAACTATATTGTATTACCGATATTATATCGTTGTTCACTATCAAGAATATGCATCAAGTTTATTAAAATTGTATTTTCGTGAAACTACTAAGTAGCCTTTTATGGTAGTATAGAAACGGAATATGTAGTTAAATAAATATAGTATTACGTTAATGATGAAGCTTCGGTTATTTTTTTGTTTGAAAACTATATAAGAAGACATCCCTGACAACACGCTCTATCCAAGAAGATGTCTTATTCAGGTTTTGTTGACTTTAAGATGTTTTTAAGGTGTTTTTAAGATATCTTCTAGAGCGAGTATGGTGTCAGGGACAAACCCTTCTATAAATTGGTAAAAAAATTATACATTTAGATAGTGATATCAGGTTATTAACTGATTTTTAAATTAATAAAAAAAATACAATTTATTTGTAATTATAAATAAAAAAAATTGAAATTGATTTCCGGTTCTAGGTTTTCTGTCAAATACCTTTCTTTTAAATGATTTATTTTTTCGTTTCAATTGCACAATCAATAAGAAAAACACATTTTCGTAATTCCTCGCCAAAAATTATTGGTTTGTACCTCTTAAAAAATAGATAATCGCAATGTGGCTATAAATAGAATTCCGTCTCATTTTTCTTCAGGCACATAATCAATGATTTAACGGTAGAGAAAATTTATGAGAGTGCGTTTTTTTTCTTTTTTGCCTTGCTATTTCAATCGGGGATAAAAATCGGGGCTGATTTATTTGGAAAGTTGTCCATGGCAGCCATGGCGTTATCGACACCCCGTAAGATTGATCGACACTTTAGAAAATATCCAACGAAGCAACGACTAGAAGAATATTACTTTGATTGTTTTTCAAATGATGGTCGAAATCAAATAGAAATATTAAAGTAACAAATAAATAAATAAATAACCCTAAAATGAAATCTATAGCTTTATTGATGATGATATTTCTTAAGAAAATAAAATTATTTATGCCATCAGTCTTGATATTATGATAGTTCATATAAAACACCCTTGTTAACTTTTGTAAAAATTATTCATTGGGTTGGTTTTCCATTGCCTTCTCTTGAATTTAACGGCGATGAAAATTTTACATAAAAGAATAATACATAGATATATGTACATTTAAAATTAAAATTTAATAAAACATATGTAAATATAGAATTAAATTCATTTTTTTTAGAAAAAAAGAAATTTTTTTAAATTAAAATAAATTACTAGGAACTTCTTAGGAAATTTGTTTTTAATGGATAAAAATACCATATTTTAATAGGCGCCTTAATATTATAAAAAACTTCACAAAATTTCAATCGAAAAATCTGTAATTTCTGACCCTACTCGTTTAAAAAAAGGCAAATAAACTAAAAACCTGAAGTAAAAGTATAGTATACCGGGGCGACCCATTTTCATTAAAATATTACTATGATTTCATTAACTAATATCTATATAAGTTCTTTCTAGGTATCTCCTTTTCGCGGTGCAAGGTTCTAGGGCTGCACAATATCTTTTAGAATCAATATAATAAAGATAAAAAAAATTCGAAATTTATCGTTTCGAGACTTTACTACTGCACACATACATATTACACACATAACTAATAATCTTGGGACTATCGGAACTATAAAATGAGTATTTGTGGTCAAAAAATAAATTTGAGACTTATTAATTGCCATTTAACTACTGGTAAGTGAAAGTCAAATTTTTGAAAACGTTATATAATAGTTCTAAGTATGAATAATAGTAGACTTATAATTTATAAGGAAAGATCAAGGGGTCATCTACTAGACCCGAAACGAAATGAATAATTTTAACTATATGACCAAAGGGTTGTGATCGCTTTCTCAGAAATTGAACCCGAGTGCCAAAAATAGCAACCCTGGATACCCTTTAGCATGACACATATTATGTCAGAGGAGTTCACTTCACACGTTAGCCAATTGTCTCGGATTATTATTTTGATAATACTCGGGTTAGATTTCCGATGGGGGTGAACATAACCCTTCTGACATATATAAATAAAAACTATCACTTCCATCTCGGATCTATTAGATGACAAGCTCTCGTGATTTTCTTAGAAAACCTTATTCATACAGATACTGAGTCCTAAATTAGATTCTAGGTGATATTTTGCGGAGAATTAAGAGACGAAAATTAATCTATAACACTTGAACAAAAGTAAATAAATAACACTGATTATATTATAAATATAATAAATATTTACTTTTCCGAGTATTAATGGCACAATATGAATATGAGAAAATTGATTTTTTTATCGTTTTAATAAACGTGAGTAGGATGACGTTTATTAGAAATTGCGCTTCACCTTTGAACAATAAACTTAATTCGTCACGTGACATATTTATCTAGGTATTCAAACAAATTGAAAAAAATTATAAATAATCCTTCTCTGTGCCTGTTTTGATTGCATTGAAGATTATAGATTGACGATAGGTGAATCACTTTATATAATTTAATTTTGTATTATTTCATTATTTTCAGAAATCATGAATGTTTAAAATTATAATATAGTTTTAAATTCTAATTGTTTTCAATGAAATTGATTTCAACTGGTAAAATATTGTGGATCCAATGGAAAAACAAATCAAGCCATTTTGTTTTTGTCCATTTTTTGAGAAAAGGACACTTTCGTTTTTCAAGTCATTTCTAGATGACATCTTAAGGTTGCTCGGACATTAAGGCAATGTTGGATTAAAAATCTGAGTTTTTAATATGTTATTAATCGATAACAAATACGCATGAAAATAATTTTTTGAAAAAGATCTGACCAAGGGTTTTCCTGTAATTAATTATTAAAAATTGGACTTTTAACAGAATAGGGAATGTTGGCTGAAAGAATATATTTCGATTAATCTAGCCAAATCGTATGATAAGAAAAAAAAACTTTTATTTTATTAGATAAATTATCGTAGGTAAAGTTGAAAAAAAAATTCTACCCAGGGATTTGTAAATATTCAAATCTAAATGATCGAAAATATCAGTCCGCTTCACTTAAAAATAAATAAATCACATGACTCGAGTCAAAAGACATTTATTTATTATATTTATTAATTAAATTATTTCATATTTCCGATTAAAAATGATGTTAGCTAACATCTAAATTAAAATAATTAATTTATGTGTTAAAATTTTTAATTTTAGTCGAAAAAAATTTAGATTTTATTTTGACTTGTTGTTGGGTACTGTCCGAGCAACCTTAATGATCTTATTATTTTACTAATACCTACAGTGTTTACACGGGCTTTTTACACTCATAAAATGTGACATGGGGCACGGGGATCTTAAAAATTGTGATGTCAAAAATTTTCAAATATAATATATTTTTTAGATTTCAGGTAATTATTATTCCAAAATGAAAATGTTTTGACAAAAATTTTTTAGCAAAAAGACTAATTTTTTTATCAATAATAAAAATTTATTTATAATAATAGTAATGGTGAATAATGTGTTAAAAATTATATAAATAAAAATAAAGTTAAACTTGAAATATATTAAATCCCTTTAGTTGAGTTCCATTTATAAAAAAATCTACAATTATTAAATTATAGGGTATAAAATTGAAAGTGTGATGTCACAATACAGGGAGGGGGCATAATTTATGGACAGTCCCCTAGGTAAATCTATTTATTTAATTTTTCTCCATTAAGTAATGTATATACCTATGTAACATTATTATAGCATGATTCGTGTACCTGTAGAAATAAATTGAGAAATATTTATTTTTTATATCGAATCAGAAAAAAAATAAGTTGCTAACTCTATATTACCTACCTATAAGTTTTCTTCTAAAATAAATTCAATTCAGTTTTAAAGTCACAAATAAAATAAATTTACTTGTTACAATAATTACTTAAACAGAAAATTTTGCTTTATAATTATGAACTTGAAGTAATAGTTTTACCCATAAGTATAACTTATTATACCTATTTTATATATATATATATATATATATATATATTTGTTATTTATCTCTCTTTTAAATTTAATATTAATCATTTAGAGATTCAATTTTCCAAACGGGAACAATTAAAACTTGATGCATTTTTAAAACACCAATTTTAGACTGTGAATTAATCACAATTTGTGAATCCCACAGGCGATGACCGGCCGTTAATTGCACACGACAGTTGATCCGCGACAAGAGGGGTGCAAAAATAATATAAAAAAACAAAAAAACATATTGAATGACAACAGAGTTCATCAACGTTCCAACCCCTTTTGCCCTTTCCTCCTTTGCTTTTATATAAATGGCGTTCGTTTTTTATTATTATTGGCTTTTAATTGGCCACCGAAATCCCGCTTTAATCCATGAGAATTGGGTTCGCAATTGAAAAGTGGAATTTTTGAAAAAAAAAAGTTTTATTTAGCTGAAAATAATTATTCTTGATTAATTTAATTTAATATTAACATAATTGATTTTTTCACAAAAAATGGTAAAAATAGGGCACTTGGTGAAACATGGTTGTCTGTCTGCATATATATAGGTCTATCATCTCAAGTCAAAAAAATAAATAATAAAAAAAATTAATCGGCACCTCAACTTAGTGTCTAAAAAATTATTAAACAATAGTTTTATGAAATTTTTAATTATATTCTAGTCTAGAGCCTACATAGTACATGTTGTAAATAAATAATAATAATAAATAAATCTTTATTCCTCAACCCGCTTAGAGGCACAAGTCCTAGGTGGCTAGATCCTACAAACATCATTACAATCTAAGTACAATAAATTAAAAAACTACAATACATATAAACAACAACAATTTAACAAATAAAAAATATACAAATGTCTGCTCATTAACAAATCCCCCATAATGCCCTCTTTACGAGAAACACGCGGTTTTCTAACGCTCAGCACCCCTTCGCTGTCAAATTGGATAAAAGTCGAACAAACGCTTTCGCCAACACTTTTATCCATTTGACCTCCAGAGACTGGAACTCGCTCCCTGCCACCATCTTTCCCGCGACTTATAACCTTCAGCTATTTAAGACCCGTATCCACAGATACCTTCGACCCCCGCCTAACCCATAAAATTATTTCTTCTTCTTTTCACGATGGAGGGGCCAACCCAGGCCTTTAGGGGTTGCACCTTTTTTGGTGTAACTCCTTCTTTCATCATTATCATAAAAAAAAAATAACATGACTATAGATTTCCATCAAAAGACAAAATATAATTTAAAAATTTCGCGCGAAACCCCGATACCAGGAGCAAACGACGCATTAGCAATCCCGGCATTTGCTATAAGGTTAAGGAAACCTCGTCAAAACCTTAACAACAATGTTTATCTTTCAAATTTAGGGGACGCGGTGTTGTTTTATAGTGAAACATTAGGTATTAAAATATTAATTAGGTTGGAGTTAGGTGTTTCCTATCTAACTTTAGACCCCTTTGATTCAAAAAACTTTAAAAAATCATGAAAGGGGTAGCTTAGTCTGACAGTAGAAACTTTCGATGAAAATATATTTTTTTTATATATATAAACAATTAAATTTGCATGACATAGGAGAAAATTTAGGATTTTTTTCACGACCCATTAAATAGGCTTCTGATAAAATTTAAAAATTTTATTAAACATGTTGTTTGACTTCTTGGTCATGCACTATGAATCTATATTACTTCTACACCCTTCTATGCAACCCTAAACGCCCTAACCAGCTACGCACTTGTCTGCATTTTTACGTCCCTTATCGATACTATAATGTACCTATACTTATCATTCAAAAATACTCAAAAATTAATTTGCCGAACTTTTTAAAATTAAAAATTAAATAATGCTGTTTGATTTAAATAAAATACACACAACCTTAATTAAAAATGAAATGTTTATTGGAATCAAATTTTCGGCTAAAACCTAGATTTCTTATTTTTAATTATAAAATCTCATCAGAACCTATAGGCTTTACCCACGGATCCCGAAATAGATGTCGAAACATCGTGAATTCTGATGAGATTTTCTGTGTGCATTCTTGGTGTTTTTAGCCTAAAAATTTTTCTTTAAATAAACAACTCAACCATAAAAAGTATCAAATCTGCAAAATTTGAATGGTAATCTCCTTTTGAATCTAAAGAAATTTCAATTTACTTGTGACGTCTTGTGATTTACTTGTACACATCCATCCTAACAGGACTCGAATTAAATAGTTGATAATATGAAATTTTCTATTAGAAGAAATAAATCTCTTCACACTGGTATAACCAGGACTTCATCTTTCGAGGGAGGCAACTAAATTGTATTTAAATTTTAAAACCTATACCTAAATAAGCGAGCAATGAAGAATGTTGAAAAAAAATTTTAGATTTCCAAAGCCTAGAATTAGCAATTTAATTTTATATTATTTAATAGAGGCCAATTTTAATTTATTTATTTAAATTATATTAATGAATAAATCCGTGGTGTAAAGATGCGCCTCCTGGTCCTTGAGACCCTGCGTGGGGGCCTCATCAAGGATGAAGAAGCGACGGCGCCTTTGATCACCAAGAGCCCCATCTCATTCTCATTGCTCGTTTCCTTTAGCAGACATCCCCCTCAGCTTTATTAAAAGGAGATTGCAGTCCACGACTACCACCAGTTCCTCATTATTTTCAAATATTTCTTCATGTTCAATGAAAAAGAGAAGGCGAAGAAATTTTACCAAAAAAAAAAATATATTAAAACAATAATACAGTAAGTCCTCGACAAATTGGTTCCGAAGGTTTTCGCGTAAGTCGAAAAATCGCGTATGTCGAGAAAACCGCAAAATTGAGCATTTTCGGCAAAAATATATTTTAGTTTCAAAGGATAGGTGGGAGTAAAATAGATCTATATATTAGTCATTAGAGGTTTTGCGGGTTTCTCCGCGTGGGTTTGAGAGTTTTACTCCACGTTTCGGCTCTCCTTTTGGAGCCATTTTCAAGAGAGGGGTGGGTTGTCTATGTGGTCTTAACCTCGTAGTCCAAGATTCGTTTTGGAGGGTGTCTTCCGAATGAATTTCTTCAGTCGCAAGGTTGGGTAAATTTGGATATTTAGGAAGTTTTGGGTGTTTTGTGGTTGAGGGTGTATTACTCACATTATGGTGGCTGACGTCTCAGCTGTTACTGTTTTGAGAATGTTGGGCACTATCGATATGGTCACTGTCACTGTTTGTAAGCAAATGTAAAACCAAAACTTCCTAAATATCCAAATCCTCCCAACCTCCCGACTGAAGAAATTCACTCGGAAGGCACCCTCAAAACGAACCTTGGATTACGAGGTTAAGACCACGTAGACCACCCACCCTCTCTCTTGAAAATGGCTCCAAAAGGAGAGCCGAAACGTCGAGTAAAACTCCCAAACCCACGCGGAGAAACCCGAAAAACCTCTAATGACATAGAGTCTATCCGCGGAAGCCTGACTGAACATATATATATATATATTTATATTGCAGTAAAAACCCGTTTTTATTAAGACGCGTTTCACTGAATACCTTTGTAAGAACTAAAATTTACTGATGTTGGTTGAGTTTGATTCAAAGGTCTAGAATCTTCATTTTGGGTGTTTATTTTCAAAAAATTTTAAATAAAAGGGAGAATTTCTCCCGTAACGTCTAGTTTCAAAATAAACGTTCCGAGATTGTTTTGTAAAGATTTGCATTTTTTATAATAGCTATGTATATGTTTATTTTTATCAAACAGAGGACATCCTCATCGCTTTCACTTTATGAAGAAATTTGTTATATCTATTTCATTTAAGCACAAAAAGTACCTACTATTCATCAGAAAGTAACTAACTTACTAAAGTGAATATAAATGTAGAGAGATTAGGAAGTAGATTGCGAAATACGGATGATTTTCAAAAGTGATTCATGGAAAGCCAAAAACCGCAGAGCGTGGGATTTCAGCACATGGTTTGCAGCATTTTACGGGTTTTGACGAGCCCCCTCTCCACGTCGCCGTTAATCTCCAACGCATTTTCACAAAAACCCATAAATTACCCGGCACATCCCCTGAACTTCCTTCAACCCCTCTTCGTCCTGTGAAAGAACGAATTCGCATAATTGCTGAGTAATTAATTTTCTTATTTGCGTCAGAAGAGGTTCACTCGGCTATAATTCATCAATTTTTTCCCCCAACAGCAGCAGTCGCTGTCTTGTTTTATCGTTCCAAATAGGATACAACCCGATGATTTAAGTTGTTCAAACTCATTCAGAGAGAGATCACATTTCAATAGCAGATTAGGGCGAGAAAAAATGTTTATCGTTATTCTCGGCAACCAAAAAAATAAAGTAAAAACTCCAAGTCCCAAAATAGGATTAAATTGCCCTACTTATAATTAAGACAATCTTCTTTCACTTCCTCGCAATATTATATAGATTTGGTTATCTAATAAAGATTCTTTTCTTTAAAAATATATATATAATAATTTAAAAAATAAAGGTATATGTAAAGATACCTGCAATTTTTTTTAATTTTTCATCTTAATCTATTTATATAGATTTTTTCAATCATGTACAAAATAATTCGATATAATTGATTTTTCATGATTACTCGGTACGCCCTGGAATCAGTAGAATGTTCATCTTGTGCTATATATTTATATTTTCAATATATAGAGAACTGATTATATTTTGGGCTTTCTAGTTGCAGATATTCCGGTTAAAAAAATGCAAAAATTACATTTTTTTTAATAATTTTTAAAATTTTATTCCACCTCTATAGGAAAAAACGAGGGGTGATCCGCGATCGGAAGTAGGTGTACACCTCTTTGAAAGTACTTGGAAATATTTGAAAGTACTTGGGAATATTTGGAAGTATTTGGAAATATTTGGAAGTACTTGAAAATATTTGAAATTACTCTGGAAATATTTGGAATTACTTGAAAATATTTGGAAGTATTTGGAAATATTTGGAAATACCTTCAAGTGAAAGTAGGTGTACAGCATATTATGTCGCGGTTCACCCCTCGGAAAAAACTGATAAATAGTCGACTAGGTGTGTTTTGCATTATTAACCAAATTGCAAACAGTGTACTCAAGTCTTGAAAAAGTTTTACTTTTTCCTCCTAATATTTGAATACACTTATTTTTTCAATAAGTATTTTTCTATGTTCATTACTTTTGCCTAAGATAAAAAATTAAAAATTTATCTATAAGTTAAAATCAAAATATAGATAGTAGCTGCTAAGTTTTTACATATTGGCGAAAATCAGCACCCACTAGAGACGTTATTAACAGAGAAGTAAAACTATTATTCTTGGGAGGGAAAATATTTTGTTTTTCCGATAATTTTTTGTCAATAGATGACAGGAAGGTTTGCGTGATTTTACATGAAATAATATTAATTTTATATTTCTCGAAGATATGTCACGCCTATCGTGATTTTCGCCAATATAGGATGCAAGTAAATTAAATAAAGCTTGAAAAAGCAAAACGTTAGATAACAAAGTATGTATGACCAATAATTTTTATAAAAAAAATAAAACCGACTTCAAAAAAATTAAATGCAATAAATAAAACTCAAAATAAAATAAAATACACTAAAAGGTATGAAATAATAATCATATTTAGTTACAACTAAACGACGAAATATTAACATGAAATCACTTTTTGAAGTCGGTGCCAAACATATACATTTTATGAATCAAACTCGACGGATTTTACTTAGTACGATTGGCGGGTACCCTCCATTATATAGTTTGTTTAGCACCGACTTCAAAAAGTGATTTCATGTTAATATTTCGTCGTTTAGTTGTAACTAAATTAGATTATTATTTTATACCTTTTAGTGCATTTTATTTTATTTTTGAGTTTTATTATTTTATTTGTTGCATTTAATTTTTTTGAAGTCGGTTTTATTTTTTTTATAAAAATTATTTGTATTTTTCTCTTTTTATTGTTGTTATTAATAGTGACTTAATATAATATTGTGTATGCATCTCGTAAGAGAAAGGGTCGGGCGAATGAATCAGAAAATGATAATAAAATTAAATTCATAAATATAGAAATTCTCTAGAAACGTTTGCGGGTTTTAAATGAACGTTTTAAGATTGATTTTATTCATTATAATTTCGATTATTTGCTCATAAGAATTGGATATTTACGTTAATTCGTCATTGATAATATCATCAGAACTTGACCAAATTAACATCGTACCACCGCTAAGATACTCTCTTTCCAATAAAAAAAGAATCATTAAAATCGGTTCATAAACAAAGAAGTTATGACTGAACAAACATATCAAAAAAGGTCCAATGAAAAAAACGGGACTAATCGGAAACTAGACTGAACCCAATGCAAAAAAACCATTGAAATCGGTTCATAATTGGCGAAGATATGAAGAAACATAGAAAAAAAAATCAGTCGAATTGAGAACTTCCTCCTTGTTTGAATTCGGTTAAAAATGACAAAAATAATAGAAATTCCATTAATTTTCAAAGAAATAGCTGCATGTAGTCGCTTATATTATATTAGTTATATTATTGAATCGGAATAAGATCTTCGATGATTTCACGAACCCAAGCACTATTCCATTGCTCTCGTTTTGAATTTTGATATTTAACAGTTATTATAAAATTCATGGATTTTTCGACGGCTTACTGCCATCTTCATCAGAACAAATATACCTAAGTGTATTGTAGTCTAATCTGATATTAGACTTTGTTTTAAAAATAACTTAAAAATCTTAATTGCCAAATATATATATTTTTATGCTTTCATCGAATATTTAAATTTGTCAGTTTAATAAATTTTTTGAAGCTTGGCCGATAGACATTTTTCTCGAAACGTTTAAGATTTTTAATTCAAAATTAATTTTTTCTAAAGAATATTGTAACTTTTTTTATATATTATATAAATAACAGAACCAGAGACATATTTATTATTTTATTTATTATTTATTAATCAATAATAAAAATCCACGATGTTTCGATCAATTAACTAAATCCAGAAATTTTCTTTTATCTTAAACCGAGGGGTGATCCGCGATTGGAAGTAGGTGTACACCTCTTTGGAAGTATTTCGGAAGTACTTGGAAATATTTGGAAGTACTTGGAAATATTTGGAAGTGCTTGGAAATATTTATAAGTACTTGGAAATATTCGAAAGTACTTGGAAATATTTGGAAATACTTGGGAATATTTGGAAGTACTTGGAAATATTTGGAAGTACTTGTAAATATTTGGAATTACTTGGAAATATTTGGAATTACTTGGAAATATTTAGAAGTACTTCAAAATATTTGGAAGTACAAGTGGAAGAAGGTGTACAGAATATTAGGTCGCGGTTCACCCCTCGGCTTAAATTCAAAATTAATTTTTTCTAAAGAATATTGTAACTTTTTTTATATATTATATAAATAACAGGGCCAGAGACATATTTATTATTTTATTTATTATTTATTAATCAATAATAAAAATCCACGATGTTTCGATCAATTAACTAGATCCAGAAATTTTCTTTTATCTTAAACCGAGGGGTGATCCGCGATTGGAAGTAGGTCTACACCTCTTTGGAAGTATTTCGGAAGTACTTGGAAATATTTGGAAGTACTTGGAAATATTTGGAAGTGCTTGGAAATATTTATAAGTACTTGGAAATATTCGAAAGTACTTGGAAATATTTGGAAATACTTGGGAATATTTGGAAGTACTTGGAAATATTTGGAAGTACTTGTAAATATTTGGAATTACTTGGAAATATTTGGAATTACTTGGAAATATTTAGAAGTACTTCAAAATATTTGGAAGTACAAGTGGAAGAAGGTGTACAGAATATTAGGTCGCGGTTCACCCCTCGGCTTAAATTGAATAGCAAGGGCCAACTAGCTGTGAGGGAAACGTCATTTATTTTTATTTTATTTTTTTTTTTAAATACAATTCACGCAATATATATACACATTATACATGCATATTTACTTCTGTACCTTGACAAATTACAATCAAAAATATTTTTTCTTTATTATTTAAGTGACAAAGTCAACTAACTTCAGTTAAATTCTTAAACGATTTGAAAGCAATTGAAATTAATTTGTCTTCAGAAAAAAATCAAATAAACGAATTTGTTAATACGTTTATCTCTATGATTTATATGAGCCTGAAATTAGCATACATCTTTCTTTGAATCAAACCACTTTCACTCTTTCCCAATCCGGACCAACAAAAATCTTCGATTTTATCTTTAGTATAGATTTAAACAAAATTTCATAGAGATGAATGACAAAAAAAAATTAATAAACTTTTCGTCAATATATTTTGTTTTCACCACCAACTATAAAAATAAAATAGATAATTCTTAAATTCCCTCATTCTTTCGGACAAAAGTCAAATTTGACTCAAATGTAGGTACTGTAGGTAACTTATTGCAATCTTCGATTTTATCTTAGAATAGATTTAAACGAAAATTCATAGGGATGTTGACAATATAATTTTTCAAAAACAAAAATTAATATAAAACTAAAAAATATAAGAATTTGAGTAATTTAGTTTATTTATTTATTTATTTTTATAAAAAAAATGTTCACATAGGTGTAGGTACAAATGATTATAACAATATGATATTCCTTAGATATTATATTTCTATAAAAAAATTTGATTCTTTTCTATATAATTTATTTTTTTAATTTAATCTTAACGCCCTAATATTTTACTAATAAATTTCATACTTAGTTTCTTCCTTAGGATATTGATATTTATTTATTTTAAATAGTAAATAATAAATATTTTGATTAAAATTAAAATAATAATAACAATAATAATACCTATATCAATAGATATATCGTAAAGCGTTTTTTCTGAGGGGTGAACCGCGACCTAATATTATGTACACCTACTTCCACTTTCATTTCCAAGTAGAAGACAATAGATGAAGGTGCATTATCTGATGAATTTCAAAATAATCCCACATGATTCCAAAGAGGTGTACACCTAATTCCAATCGTGGTTCACTCCTCGGTCTTTTCATTCGATGTTTTAATAAATATATGGTTTAATATGAAAGATTTCAATTTACCGATGGTAATAGATTCAAATTTACTAGAAAATCATAAGATGGTGTCATCTATTAAATCCGATGGAATTGAATATTTTTAATTATATGTCAGAGGGGTTGTTTTTCACCCCTCGGGAATCGAACCCGAGTGCCAGTAACAGCAATCCGGGTCATCTGGCTCACCTGCGGGATGTGAACCTCTCTGACATATGTAAAGGCGTAAAACGCTTCTGACATATAATTAAAAATATTCCATACCATCGAATTTAATAGATGACACCATCATATGATTTTCTAGTAAATATATGGCAAAAAAAAAAATTAATTGATGGATATTTTTCTTGAGCATATCGTTTTAAAACAATCAATTTTTTTTATTTGCTTGTTTTACTATTTAAATCTTTCTCTTCCGCTATGGGAAGTTTATTTATATGATCATGAGAGGTTTTCTAGGCCGATATAGTAAAAAGAGCCGGATCAGATGTCGCGGGGACAGATTTGGTTTTGTTTATAAAATATAGTGGATGCACGCCATGAGATGAAAGGCTGCAGAGTGTGCGTGAACAGTAATTGACGTTTATTTAACTTCAGCAATCTTACTTAGCCTATAATAATTGGAAATTAAAATTAATTATAATTACTTGGGCTCTCTCTTTCCTCCTCTTGGAGTCTAAATGAAATGTCTTCTGACAACAGACACATAATATATCACTGGCATTTAAAATTATTCATGAATAAGAAAAACAAAAACCCATTTGATATTTTTTTCTAGTAATATTATTAATATTTAAAATAAAATAACAATTTAAAAGTACCTATACTACCTACTTATTTATTAAAAATATTCATTCTTAAAAACTAAATGAAATTGGAAATTTTTTCATCATGCAAAAGACTCAATATATCGATTTGTGGCTTAAAAAAAAATTTATTAGTTTGATATGAATAGTAAATTTATATAAAAGAATGCAAAGATTTGTATGAAGCCAAAGACACATTCTTTGATTTGTTTTTTCAATTAATTTAATTTGGTTAACAAAAAACATTATATATCTATTAGATTTAGAAATAAATATATTCTAATTAAAAAAAGTAAATATAAATATTTAATTGCAAGCATAAGACACTCTCTTTGATTTATGACATATGAATAAATTTATATTTACCATATAATAGTATTTAGGTGTTAATAATAAATTTTTTTAATTGTAAAAAGATTAGCCAAAACTTTTTACTGCTTTTAGATTTTATTGAAACAATTTTGAAAATTTAAAATCCAATATAGTACTATAAATTTATTTAAATAGCGCTTCTTATTGATAAATTTAGTAATGACATTTATTTATTTAGTTTAAATGAGTGATTGATGTTACAATTTATAAATAACAATTGATATGATAGACATTTCTCAAAATAATAAAAAATCTAATATTACTATCATATATAGTAGATAGTTATAAGATACGAACTCATCTAATAATTTACTCCAATTTCAAGTATTTTTAAAATATCTTTAAATTATTTATTGTAAAATTATTGCAATGAAAACAAGTTCTATTCTTGTAAAGGGGTAAATGGGTAAATTATTGGATATTAAATAGTTTGGTTATTTAGATTTTTAATCATTCTAAAAAAATATATAATATTTAATAGACAAATCACAAAAATAATGGACCAGACAACAAAATAATTCTAACAATAAAGTAGGTAGGTATCAACTTAATAATGAACTACGTTTTATTACAGTTGTTTTTTTTATTTGGAATATTAATCTAAACCTCTAAATATTTTTAAAATTTTAAGATCAATTAGCATTTACCTATAATGAAGAATTATAAACAAACATATTTAGAGATTCAAAAAATAAATTATTTAAAAAAACACAACCATGGAAATAACAATTGTTGACATTTGACTCAATAGATTGTTGAATATGAATTTCAAATTTATTGATTGACTGACTCGAAAGAAGATTGCAGGGTTGACTTACCGTCGGGTTTGTGCTTGGGGGTGACTACCCTGAAGGCGCTGCTGCTTGAGACGGCGACGGCGGCCGCTGCAGCTGTCGCCTCGCCGAGAATCTTGAGCAATCCACCCCCGGGGCTGTTTCCACCCCCGTTGCCGTGGTTTTCTGCTTGACGTGATTTCACGGTTATACTAAAATCAAGCGGCATGGATGCCGCTACGGGCACCGAAATTTCCATAAGGGTAGTCGTGATGGCAATGTTTCTGTGCGCCAAGTGCGAGACCTCTACCGGATGGGTAACAACAATCGAAGATGCAACAATGCCGCTATCGGCCTGGCATGTTGAGAACACCGAATCGGGGTTCTATAGGCTATATGCAGAGGGGTGCGGATGTTTGGGCTGCCGAGACGCGACTGACTGATCCGCTGGCAGAGTTTCCCTGGCAGCGCACGCCTCATTCCCCACCCCCGCCCCCACAAGCTCCGCCCCCGAAAGAGCAAGTCCCGCCCCTGAAGACCCCCACGGCACACGTGCAGACACCTGCGGACGCTGCGAACGCGCAAACGCTACAAAAGAACAAAGGCCGGGGATCTGCTACCGATGCTGACCGGAAAAGAACACAGCCATTCAACCATTGCATCTTACTCTCGTCTTAACAGTGATTGAAAGCGAGAAAACCATTATCATAGGAGAACTTTGAATTCCGCAATGAAGTGTAAATAAAGATAGTCCCCATACAAGGGTCGAATTTTACATTACATTTTACAACATTTAAAAAATCGGTGTCACAGTGAGGAACAATTATGTCATGAGTTCCGACTTTCCAGGACTGGTTCACTTAAGGTTTCAATTCATAAAATCTTAGTTTCAACTTTGTCCATGATGCATATTCTAAAGTCTCATTCTTTTTAAATGTTACAATAGTTATCCCAGAAACCTAAAATATTCAATTACCACTTCAAGTGCATAACAGCCGTGAAGGGTTTTTCAGAGGTTTAGGTGCTTCAATATTCCCGAGGGGTGATCCGCGATAGGAAGTAGGTGTACACCTCTTTGGAAAAATTTTGGGAGTACTTGGAAATATTTGGAAGTACTTGGAAATATTTGAAAGTACTTGGAAAATATTTAGAAGTACTTGGAAATATTTGAAAGTATTTGGAAATATTTGGAAGTATTTGGAAATGTTTGGAATTACTTGGAAATATTTGGAATTACTTGGAAATATTTGGAAGTACAAGTGGAAGTAGGTGTACAGCATATTAGGTCGCGGTTCACCCCTTGGTTATTCCTAAACAGTCTAAACCGAAGATATTTAAAGTTAAGTGAACATCAGTTTATTTCCAATAACGCAGTGTTTCTGAGATATAGGACTTTCTCAAGATAAAATAAGCTGGCGTGTTCTGATGTGGTCATCCACTTGACTTTACCATACAACCTGGCCCCTCACTTATATTTAATATTTAATCAAATTATTTATAATCATGTAGGGGGGTGGTTAGTTTTTGCATTTTTAGATTACTGTGGGCCCACTGATTATGTATACAAAATGGTCGTTCAATTAAGAAATAATGTCCTTTATATATAATACCTATCTTTTAGTCTTTACTGACAGTCAGGTCATAATTGCTTAAGACAAAAGATGACTTATATATTTTGATAAGAAAACTTAAAGAACTAAAAGTTAAACGATTCCTCGAGATAAACATTAAAATATTGTCCTAAGCCAGGGGTCTTCAAACTCTGCACCGCAGTGCACAGTGTGCACCGCGGAGAACTTTCAGGTCCACCACGCCGATGTGGTCACTTTTCTAAAAAAAATGTTATATCTTCAAAATAAATAAATAAAAATGCTATATAATAAAAAATCATTGGAATCTAATCTAATGATTAGATAATTAAGCGGTATTACAGGTATTATGTAAATTGTAAATATAATGAATTTTTATTTTCTAGGTTTTGAGAGATGTGCACGGCGAAACTTTTATTGAAAATTGACCCCTGTCCTAAGCTAGCCGGGAATGCCATAAAAACACCCAAAATTTGTTGTTTCATTTGCTAATACCGAAAAAATTTACATTCATATAGTAAAAGTAGCAAAACAAATCAAATTCGTCAGGCTAAACAACAGTTAAACCTTGTACTATAGAGCAAGAAATCCTCAAAGAAAAACACCTCTACTATATCTAAAAGACCATTTCAAAATTAAAACATCATATAGATTTAAGGAACGGTTACCGAACAAAAAGAATCACACAAGCCTAACAGATTAAGAAATGGATTCTTGGAGATCAGAGCGAATCTCAGGGATACAGAACGATTCGCGAAAATATGAATGCCTTTTAGCACAATTGAAGCAAAACTTCTGGGATGGTATTGTCATCACTAGAGAATGCCATAAGATCGGTGTCCCAAGAAGATTTGAGAATGACAGCCACCCGAGATAAAAAACGTGATTGCTCATCATGAATAAGGTGACTCCACATTAGAGAAGATATGGAAGTCCAAGGTCTACAGGATGATGACTGGATTGTCAGACAATCCTGGCATTTGGGAACAACAGACGGTGTGTCTTAATCAATATAGATGTATAAAAAACTCAACTTGCAATATATATCAGCGAAAATTCGTATAAGAACTTTTCTACATATTTGTAGTGTAAAAGAAATAAAAATCCTTTACTTTTTTTTAAATTATTATAAAAAAGTGAATAAATATATATGTAGAAGGTACCTCTTAACCTTTAATGTCAAAGAAAATTGAAATTATTGGTTATCCAACTCTTTTAGAAATATATGACTATCACAAAATCTATATAAAATATAAACACCACTCATTGATGATTCATGACGATTTCTCTAACTACTTTTGGGCTAGGAACTTGATGGTAACTTTTAGAACGTAGATGTTTTTGTTAAGAACGGTTATTAAAAAATTAATAATTTAAAAAGTTTGTTACCAAGACTTATTAAACTCACATTTTTATCCTGTTTCATCACAATTTCACCTTAACTACTGGACCCAATAGCTTAAAATTTGAAATGGAGGTTATTTTTAAGAGGTTATCTTTAGAACCGGTGACCCAAGAAGATGGGATTGGCAGCTACCAAACGTGGAAAACCATCAAACTCACATTGTGGCTTCAAGACGTTCAGGAATAAATGAAAGTCCTCGGTCTATACAATAGTAAAAGAATTGAAAGCTATTCCTCATTTATGAAGTGAAAAGGGGTATCCGACTTAATTAAGATTGCGCGACATTTCATCCCCCAACAAAACATCCCCCGACAAAATATCTCATGACAAAATAACCCTTCCCCGCGTGAATCTTATGAGTAATGCAAATCGACTCCGGTTCGGTTAATATATATTCAGTTTGGCTCGGTTGGGGCTGGTTTTTAGACGGTTTGGTTGGCGTCAGCGAACCCAACCGAGCCGAACTGAATATATATTAACCGAACCTCCGAAAGTTTAGTCCGGGCGGGGTGTGTTTCGGGCTCCCATTTTTTTCTAATCAAACACACATTGAAAACCGAACCAGCCAATCGTCGGGCGGGGTGTATTTGGGGCTCCCATTTTTTCCTAATCAAACACACATTGAAAACCGAACAGCCAATCGTCGGGCGGGGTGCGTTTGGGGCTCCCATTTTTTTCTAATCAAACACACATTGAAAACCGAACCAGCCAATCGTCGGGCGGGGTGTATTTGGGGCTCCCATTTTTTCCTAGTCAAACACACATTGAAAACCGAACAGCCAATCGTCGGGCGGGGTGTGTTTCGGGCTCCCATTTTTTCTTAATCAAACACACATTGAAAACCGAACAGCCAATCGTCGGGCGGGGTGCGTTTTGGGCTCCCATTTTTTTTTCTAATCAAACACATATTGAAAACCGAACCAGCCAATAGTCGGGCGGGGTGTATTTGGGGCTCCCATTTTTTCCTAGTCAAACACACATTGAAAACCGAACAGCCAATCGTCGGGCGGGGTGTGTTTCGGGCTCCCATTTTTTTTTCTAATCAAACACACATTGAAAACCGAACCAGCCAAACTTTTGTAAAGTTATTGCTGTTCAAATTCAATTTTTTTTTTATTTTAAATTCAATTTTTTTTTATTTTAAATTCAGTTTTTCTTTATTTCAAATTCATTTCGAGGCCACATAAGATTTTCAAAAAGGCCACAGGTTCCCCACCTCTGTTATAGATAGTAAAAATAATAAATTGTTAGCTAGAAAATCTAACGACAGACAGCAGCACTTTCAAACGGCTAATTAGCCACCAAAATATGATAGTCTGTTTATATTATTCAAAACTATGATTATAAGCCTCTCACTTAATCTCTTTTGTATTCTCCCTTATACTGTCAGAAGATATTATGTCGGGGGATATTTTGTCCTTGGGATATTTTGTCGGGGGATGAAATGTCGCGGTACCCTTAATTAATATTGATATAGGTATAAAAATCTTAATTTAGAAAACAAGATTTCCATTACTTCTATAGGACCACCCTCTCTATTAGTGGAGTAATTTAAATAAAAATCATTTTATTTAATGTTAGTAGTTTTTTTTAAATAAAATAATATACTTCTGAGGATTAATGTCAAAGTACGCAAATATTGTTTATCCCATCCTTAAATAAACTTATGACTGTCACAAAATCTATATAGTGGGTATATTCTAAATAGCCCTCATTAATGATTCATCATTTCTCTTGACTTATACTCCGGCTAGGAATTTGTAATTTGGCATGAATGTTACTTTTATGAAGTAGATTCTGCTAAGTACGATTATTAGAAAATTCAAATTTTAAAAGGGTAGAACAATCAAAAATAATAAAATCGCGTTTTCTTTCATTTTTATTACAATTTCCGGAGTCAAATTTATTATGGGGCTATTTTTAAGATATGAATGCTTGCTAAGAAGAGTTTTGAGCAGCGGAGGGGAGGGAGATTCAGGTGGGGTGGAATCGTTATAAACATAATTCCAAATATAAGCTGCGCCTTCTCTTATGGATTCATGAATTAAGTTTTCATAAGGAATAAAATCTTTATAAGAAAGGAGATGGTAAAAAAAGAGAAAAATCCTGAGCCGTTCTTAAACAAAAACCGTATCTTAATGTGATTAAATTCTGTTTCATTTTTTTTCTCCCTCTCCGCTTTAATATAAATTCTTTTACGTAAATCGTTCTCCACTAAGCACTGAGCAAGGCTTCGGGAGGATTTCTCCCTTGACGTGAATCAAACGCTCATTTGCCGGGTGCGAATTTCTTTTCCTCCATTAATGGATTTTCGCTTTGTAGTTTATTATGGACGAGGAGAGCAAAAAGAGCTGGAGCTTGGGATTGCGAAGGGGTTCTTCTCGGGGTGTTTGGGGGTTGGGGGTGCTTGGGGGTTAATGATGAAAGCACGGGGCGCCGCGATTTAACAGCACGATTTTCCCTAGCAAACCTCGACGGACGGGGCTTTCCCTTTTCTATTCCAATCTTAGGATTTTCTCTCTTTTTTTTTTTTTTTTTTTACTTTAATTTACTCCAGTTTTACCCGAGAGGTGGAATGAATAATGACATTTTTTAAATTTAATTTAAAAAAAAGATAGATGACCAAAATGATTATTCATGGCAGAGGAAAAGATAAGAGGGAAAGTCTGCGATATTCAAATTTCCCTGAACATTAAGCATATTTTTTAGACAAATGTTTTTAAACCGTTTGTTACTCTTGCAATTCAAAAACGATTTCACTTTTTGAAAAATATTCAATTTATTTTATCGTGATTATTTTTTCGAGTTGAATTATCCATGATGTAATCAATTACACTTACTTAATAGGTTTATGAAAAAACTTTATCGCTATTTTCCCATTTTCTATTTCAAGATGGTCATAGACCCAGAGCGGGATCTAAAATAGTACACCAGAAGCAGGAATAAACAATGGGCCCCAAAAGTTTTAATATTTTATATATTTATTTAAACTTTGATTTTTCTTATATAGAAATTAAGTAAGAAACATTAAAATAAAGTCGACAATATTGGGTCTCACCTATAATCTCTCGGAATGACTCACGTCACAAACTCGATAAAAGACCAAAAGATAAATAAATCAATAAATAAGAAAGAAAAGAACAGTATAAGTGATCCTATTTGATCAATCACATTTATTTCAAAATTAAAAAAAAATGTTTTTTAATTACATTCAAGCAGTAGCGATGCCATCTATTGGCAAATTAATCGAGATGACGTACGGCCTACAATACACTATTATATTAATATCTGTAAGATTTACATCATCAAATAGCATTTTAAAGAATTGTACTATAGTTTAATTGAAATTTTGTAGTTTGTTGAAGTAAATTAAAATTCTTGAGATGTTTTCTCAAATAAAAATTAAAAGCTAAGACAGACGAAGTTCGAAATCTCTTAATTGTTAAAGAAAATTTTTTCTGAAGAATGCATTTTGGGTAAAAACTACACTTAAAAATAAAGTATAGGTAATTTCAAAACCTTCACTTATTCTCTTGGTCTCATTTTTTTGGAGTTGGCGATAAATACAACCAAAGTCCATTATATGAATCTCTTATAAGCACTTTATGATTGATAATAATCATTATGAGTTGGCTGAATGATATTATTTTTTGTTTGATTTAAAGCGGCATGTGCAAAAGAAAAAAAGATCTAATCTCCTAATCGAGGATTAATATTATGATAAACGAGATTAGCTTTTGTGCTTCGCTGACTTATTGCATTTAAATGATCATGCCATGGATCAGAAATATAGTAAATCAATTCGAAATATTTTTGATGTAAAAATAAATAAATAATGCGCTAATAATATTGCGCTATGGGAAAATCCATGGATTTATGGAAATATCTTGGGAGATTTTTATAGAGATTAAAAAACATGTCTTCTGATTAACAAGTACAATAGATAGTTTATCGAAAGAAATGTACCTACTGCTGAAACCACCTAGATTGAATAATTTTTCAAAACTTGGTATGCTCCTTGCAATTGCATTAAGAAAATCTCTCAGCAGTCTATTGACAGTACCTACTATCAATAGACTTCTCCCTCAGTATTTGAAAAAGACTCTGATTCTAATGAGATTTTCCCATTGATATGCAGAGACCATAGCAAATTTTGAAAAACATCATTTAATTTATATTATTAATTCAATTATATTTTTGCTCATTGCTCTCTTGAATATCTTTATAGGTGTCGATTTCTTATACTTTTTCCTTAAAAAGTCCTCTAGAATCTTCATATTCTTGTTCTTAAAATTGAAGTGGATTTTGCAATGATCATTTTTTTGCTTCATCAACTATATAAGTAGTAAGAAACATTTAAAATGAAGAAGTTTTTCAGAATGTTGTCTCCACCCAAGGGTGGATCTTCCTAGTGACACGTGTACCAATGGGAGAGGTTCTTAAGTCGGACTGAAAAAGAAAAAGGTTGGGTCAAGGGCTGATACCTACATCAAGACTAAAAAATAGATTTTGTAAACAAAGTCAGACAAAAACATATCGGTATGGCAGCAAAAGAGAAAATTATATAACAAGTCAAGTAATATTAAAAAGTATTAAAAAAAATTAAAGCTGAACTTGTTGATTTAAAGTTTACTCATTTACTTTAAAAGTGACTCACAAAGGTAATTCAATGAAGTTGTCCTCTGCTTAAAGCAAATAAACATATGCTACATGTATAACGAATATAAATATGTTAAACAGATATTATGTATACCTACTAGGGTGGAACGAAAAATACAAACTTTGATTTTTTTATTTGCAATAGCGTGGAAAAGTTGCCTTTGGTAGTAGAAAAGACGAAAACAAAATATAATAAGTTATTGGAGCATGTCTTGAGGTGCCGCAAAAACGACAAAGTTTCATAAATTAACAGATTTGGGTAGGTTTTTAATTTTTTTTTTTTTTTTTTTATGTAAAAATAATAAATTGTTATTGTAATACCACAAAATAAATGCTTATATAACAAGTCAAGGTAATACTAAAAAGTATTAAAAAAAAAAAAATAAAAAATTAAAGCTGAACTGTTGATTTAAAGTTTATTCATTTACTTTAAAAGTGACTAATAAAGATAATTCAATGAAGTTGTCCTCTACTTAAAGCAAATAAACATATACATGTATAACGAATATAAATATGTTAAATATATTATGTATACCTACTAGGGTGGAACGAAAAATACAAACTTGGATTTTTTTATTTGCAATAGCGTTGAAAAGTTGACTTTGGGAGTAGAAAAGACGAAAACAAAATATAATAAGTTATTGGAGCATGTCATGAGGTGCCGCAAAAACGACAAAGTTTCATAAATTAACAGATTTGGGTAGGTTTTTAATTTTTTTTTTTTTTTATGTAAAAATAATAAATTGTTATTGTAATACCACAAAATAAATGTTAATTGATGTAAAAAAAAGGAATAAAATTTTTTGAGACAATGATTATAGCATGTCTTGATGTGCCGCAAGAACAATAAAATTTAATAAACGTGCAATTTTTTAGTATTATTTCGAATAATTCCCCAATAAGTTGCTATTTTATAATATAAATAATTTTTATATCGTTTGATTGTCTTATAACTACATTTTGTACAAATATATGGGGAAGAAAACATTAAAAACATTTTTTAAAAAATAATTTTTTCAATATTTCAAATTTTTAACAATATTAAACCTCTAATTAAAAAGACCGAATCTGAAAATCAAACCTTCGAAACTTTAGTCTCTATCAAAAAATATAGGTATATATTGAAAAGAAATTATTTATTGATTGTATAGATAATAACAAAAAAAATCTTTTAAAAAACAATCTTAGAAACGTTTATAAACTCGGACGTTTCGAGAGAATTTATCCCTTTATCCATGGAAATTTAAAATTTCTTTTTCTTATTTTGAAATTTGAAATTTCCATTGATAAAGGGAGAAATTCTCCCTAAACGTCTGAGATAATAAATGTTTCTGAGTTTGTTTTTTAAAAGATTTGTATTTTTTTTTATTGGTATATACCAGTGGAAGTTGGTGTCTTTTCAACCAGGGGTTGCTGTTGCAAAAATGTACACTTCATTTTTGAAATTCTATTTTAATCTTCGCTTTTTTTGCAAATTTCATCGAATACAGCATCATTTTCGTTATTTTTCTAATTTAACATTAGATTAAAAAAATATATTTTAGGACCTTTGCCCTAAACGGATACTGTGTGAGTGAGAGTAGTAGTCAGAAATTAAATCTTATGAATTGAAGGAGACAATAAAAGAGTGTGTCTTCTGTTGGATTTATAAATTTTATTTATTTAAAACAAGACTATAGTTTCGAGGCTTTGCCCTCATCAGTCTATTAGCAATTGATTCACAGGAATCCCTGTCAATTGTAATAGAATGATGAAGAGGGCAAAGCCCCCGAAACTATAGTCTCGTTATAAATAAATAAAATTTGAAATTCCTGCAGAAGACACACTTTTTATTGTCTCCTTCAATATATAAAAATTCTGCTACCCTCGGCACAAAAACTTTCAATTTAAATGTTATGACTTAAACTCCACAGTCCCTGAGATGCAAATCGACCATCTTCCACAATGAATCAGCCTATCCTATAAGAAAATCTTAAATTCTATTGCTATTGCTATAAACAAGCTATGACTTATCTATAGCACTCTTAGTTATTTCCTATTTTATACTCGTATATTTAGAGTTCTTAGAAATGTATTAGTCTAAGGATTCTCAAATTATCTTTATTTATTCCTTTTTTGTATTATTTATATTTTAATAGTTCATCAGCAAGAACAATTTTTATTCGACTAAAACTCGGACTTGTCTTTGACATGCTTGAATTGAGAAATATACCAGGTAGGGATTTCAAAACTTCTATCAGCACCCTTTTCAGAAAAATCATTCATTTTAATTGCCCCTTTAAACTATGGAACAATTTTGTTTTATTTCCTGAACCAATATACATACTTTTCAAAACAAAAATATAAAGCGTGTAAAAAAATATTTATTATAGAAATATTTGAAATAACGGATAAAAATTTGAAAATTTAAAGATCTTTCTGAAATTTTGAAATAGAATATAATTGTAACACATGTTTAAATAAATTATCAATTAGGTATTTAGCCTATTGACTGAATCAATGATTGGCTAGCTTTAGTCATCTAATAAATCTTTTTATAATAATTTAAGGATTAATTCGTCATTAATAGAAACTGATTAGATAAATTGGGAATTAGCGATATTCTTGAAAAAACTAATATAAAAAATTTAAGATATAAAATACTGGTGTACCCAAATTGTTATTATTATGTGATCTCATCTACGGATGGATTGATGCTCACATTTATAATAATTTCTTCTTTATATAGAATAAATGATTCTTTAATAATGAGTGATAGGGAGAATAAATACCTTCCATCAAGAGTTTCATATCTCGCTCTGTTGGAGTCTTGGCTTGGCTCATCTGGCTAATCAACGTCTGGTTTCCCTCCAGATGTCTTTTAATTTCAATTAACTACTGATGACAGATCAAGTTCTTTGTCCGTTTCTTTTGGTAATTTATCATAGGTCGCTTTTATTAAGAGATCTATTTGTTAAATGTAACATAAGTTTAAGGTGACGATTAACAATAATACATTTTTTACATTGATACACCTATCTATGATATTTGTACTAGAGGTTTTAAAAGCAACAATCATGATGAAAATGTATAGAGACAAAATAGTGTCAATTCATTCTCTGTCTCTGAGCTGAAGCGTTAATTTGAAAAATTATAATATAAGACTATAGGATTAAATGGAAGGCAGTCCAAGGATAAGATGAATTCCACTAAAAGAAGTTTATTGAAAACTTTTTTTTTTACTCTTTTTAATTGTTATTTTGTAGGATCTTCCCTCCTTCATGGCCGTTCTAATTCTTTACAAAAAGCGACCAACTGCAAGCCAGGCTAACGCACTTTGGATTTCTCAAAGAGTAGCCCACATTAGAGTGAGCCTTAGCTATGCCTGGGGAAATTTTTTTTCGGAAAAGTTTTCGGGACACCTGCTCAAATTATGAGGTTGGGTAAAATTATAATTCATACAAAATTTGAGATCAATCGGACAACCCGTTGAGGTGGCTCATCTCATTTGAAAATTTGGAATTTTAAGAATTTCACTCTATTCGGCTACTATATTTTGTTATATGTCGTTAAGTTGAAACAAAAGAATAAAATCATCGATGACAATGAAATTAATAAACATTATTTTGTGAAATCCCACCCCCACCTTTGACTTTCAGTCATTATTAAAACACATGCATCGAGCAAAAGAAAAAAATTTAAGTGGATTTATATGATGGCCGCTTTGCCTACCTTTTAGGCGTACATCTAGAAAATTTGAAAATTTACCCATTCTACGCTATAATGTCTTTAAAAATATATTAATCATATGTGTATGGGAAGTGTGCTTAGTGGGGTGCAGGGTAGATGCGGAGGTGGAATGGGATTGGGGTGCGGGGGTGGGGGCTCTCGAAACTATAGTCTCGTTATAAATAAATTAAAAATGTATAATTCCAGCAGATGACACACTCTTTTATTGCCTCCTTCAATTTATAAAAATTCTGCTATTCTCGGCAAAAACTTTCAATTTAATTTGAGTTCTATCTCGATATATAGGTATACGAGCATTTCGGGTTTTGAGCCCATCATCAGGAGTTAACATAGAAACCTAGCTTAAAATTTTACTTACTTACCTATTATTATTCTCTCCTTATCAACAACAAACAAGAACGACTTTGAAATGTCAACTATATTGTAAGATATAATATAGGTATCTACGCTTTGTACTTTACCATACAGGGTATGGTCAAGTATTGTAATCGTGCATGAAAAAAGTGGTTTTTTTTCCTTCTTTTTTTTCAAAATATCTCGAAAACCGGTGAAACTAATTTGATTAAAAAAAGCCCTAATAAGTGAACATCGAAAATATTCTATTTTTCGAGATAATAATTGTTTTGTCAAAATGTCTGTTAGTTAGTTAGTTAGTGTCTGTCTGTTAGTCTGTGCGTTACCAAATTTTTGTGGACTAGCTAGATTAAAAACTAGTGTGAATATCGAAACCAAATTTCACATGTAGTTTTGGTCCATTGAGAATAAGAGCTGATTAGATTTTGGTGCATATCGGCCCAGGGGGTAGAAGGGGGGTTAAAAATTAAAAATCTAGGCCATTTGAGCAAACTCTACCAAATTTTGTATACATAATCAGTGAGACCCCAGAAGTCTAAAAATGCAAAAATTAACCGCCCAAAATGGTAGAGAGGGGGTTTAGGGTCAAAAAATGAAAATCTTGGCCATTTACCAAACTCAACCAAATTTTGTATACATAATCAGTGGGACCCGAAGAAGTCTAAAATTGCAAAAACTAACCGCCCAAAATGGGGGGGGGGGGGGGGTGTAGTGTCAAAAAATGAAAATCTAGGCTCTTGTACCAAACTCAACCAAATTTTGTATACATAATCAGTGGGGCCTCAGGAGTCTAAAAATTCAAAAACTAACCCCCCTCCCTACACGATTATAAATAATTTTATTAAATATTAAATATAAGTGAGGGGCCAGCTTATATGGTAAAGTCAAGTGGATGGCCACATCAGAACACGTCAGCTTATTTTCAATATCAACGAGAGTATTGCACCTAATGTAAATGAATTAAGTAATATGAAATTTAAAATAAATATATTTTTAAATGGATGAGACGGGTCCATTTATTTAAGTCCGAGAGGGGGTGGTTGGTGGGTTCTACCGGAAGTGCCGCCGGCGTGTTGATTGCACAGGCGCCGTACTCTCGAGGGCAGCGAAAGCCCTTAATTGAGTGACTCGCTCAGACTCAGTCCAGAATTGATTCAATCGTCTAATGCAATAAATCTACTCGGATATATTCCCTCCCCCCTTCAATTTTCGAATTACTACAAATTAGACCCGTATTTCTTCGGAGTTTTTTATTTCAGCTGAATCAATTTGGAAGTTCATTGTTCTTGGAAAAAGCACTCTCTCCCTTGATTATACTGCTATTAGTACTACTCATTGACATCGTGACTCAAACTTGATTTATTTTTTCAATTTAATAATAATTTAATCAAATAAATTTGGAGAAAATTTGAATCATTATAAATCTTATCTAAGCAATATAAATTTTGACGGTGTGAAATTAGCTCAATGAGATTCTTCTAAGAAAATTTGAATTTCGTGAATTTTCATTGCTTAGTCTGTATCCCTTATGGACTGAATGTAAATTCAGAGGGATTTTTTTTTGCTTCTTGTCCTTAGAAATATTTGAAATGTGGAGAAAAAATAATCTTCAACAATGATTTTTCTTTTTTAGGAAAAGTGAGCTTCCGTCGTCCCAGATCGGATTATGAAAAAAAGGTAAAAGCAAAAATTTTATTACATATATTACATTATTATTAAACGAGCAAAAATTGTATATTTATTTATATATATATATATTTATTTATTTATATATTTGTATCTTGGTTCTATTTTGAAAACGGCCCTACCGATTTTGATGAAACAAAATCTATTAACAAGTTTTGAGGATGAAAAAACGATCTGGCTAGGTCTGGACCTCATCAAAATTCATCTTAATTGATTTTTTCTTAATTAAAGTAATTATTGATAGATGAAAATCTCAATAAAAAAAATGATTCGGCGGAAGTCGTATTAGAACCTGGGACCTCTTGCATATGAGGCCGACACTCTAGCATTGGACCACAGAACTATTTTAAAAATCCTTGCTTTTTACTTTTACTAAAATGAATATTTTTGAATTAGACTTTATTATAAGTGTAGAAATAATTGAATATATTATATATAGCTATGTATTTAATAAATAATTTTATGTTTTTATTTCAGATCCTATACGATTATTTTTTTAATTATTATTTTCTTATGTATTTTTTATAATGTTTATCAATATGAACGAATGTGGGCAAATTGGTGTACGAGTAAACAAATATACACATAATATGTGGACCATTAGAAAGATAGAAATGCAAAAACTGGGTCGGGGGTGGGGATGGATGTGGGGGGTGCAGGAGGTGGGGTGCAGTTGTGGGGGGTCCGGGGGTGGGAGGGGCGGTTGGGGTGGGGTGGGACGGAGTGGGGGTGCAGTGTTGTGGGCGAGGTGTATGGTTTCGGGAGGGGGGTGGGGGTCAGGGGTTACCGAGCATCGCTCGGTGCCTCCAGGTACTATTACATTATTAAATCAATAAATTGTTTACAATATATTTAAGAAACAGTTGACTCTCGATAATTTGAAATCCAAGGGGCTACAAGAAAAATTCGAATTATAGAGACTTCGATTTATCAAGAAGTTTGAATTATCAAGAGGAAAGAAAAAATATTCGAATTATTAAGAGTTTTTATTATATTTTTGAAAATATGTATGAGCTTACATAAATTTTATATATAGCATCAAGTAAAAAAGTAAAAATCATGAAAACAACAACATAATTACATATGTATTATCATTGCAATAGAAAATAACATACCAAATTAAAAAAAATTAAGAGTAGTTTTTTCGAGGGGTGAACCGCGACCTAATATCCTGTACGCCTACTTCCACTTGTAATTCCAAATATTTCCAAGTACTTCCAAATATTCCCAAGTACTTCCAAATATTTCAAAGTACTTCCAAATATTTCCAAGTACTTCCAAAATACTTTCAAAGAGGTGTACACCTACTTCTAATCGCGGATCACCCCTCGGTTTTTTTGCTAGGAAAAATTCGAATTATAAAGAAGGGAAGTGGCCTAGTTCGAATTATAAAACGTTCTCTCCCCCTCTTGTTACGAAAAGGATTTCGAGTTATCGAGTGTACAAAATACACAGCCTTTTTTCGATTTACCGAAGTTAACAGCTGAAGAGTTCGAATTATCGAAAAATTAGAATTATTGAGGTTCGAATTATCGACAGTCGACTGTATTTATTTTCTATCAAACAGCAAAATAAGACCCGAGAAAATTTTTTATCTCCTCCGCGATTGGAAGTTATTCCCTCGCTGGTTAGAATTTTCTCTGTTTTCAACACGAATAAGCTAATAAATAAATAATTAAATGTTGAGTATATTTATTTTAATGCTTCGCTCGCACAGGAATATGTCGAATGGAATATTGAAAAGATTTTGTTTTGCCAAGAGTAGCAGAGTGTTGATTCATAAATAGATAGAAATCCATGTTGTTGTCCTCTGATTGATGCAAATAAACATACTATATACAGATATATAACAAATGTATATATGTCTATATAAAATGTACTTGTTAGAGACTATATAGTCTCTATAGTTTCATAAGTGTAACATTCATCAGACTTTTTAATTATAAATTTTTTATCTGTTATTTCTCATGGTCTCAATTACTCGATGGATGTTTTCGTTGTGTTGTAATAACATGTCACATAACAAACAACAACAAAGTTATAGGACCAGCTCACTATTCAAGCAAAATTAAAACATTCAATTGAGTATTTAAACCCATAAGAAACTCACAATTTTCGGGGCCCCTGATAAAAACTGAATTTCTTAATGTTCAAGAAAATTTTCTGTGAATTAAACAAATGTTATAATTTAATAAATTAAAAGAGAAAGAATTTAATTTTTTAGGACAAATTCTCGGATTTTAGTAGAAATATTCTTTAATTGCGAAATCAGAGGGGATTCATCCCCCAGGAGCCGAACCTGAGAGCTAACATGCTATCCGGGCAGTCAGCTCACACCCTCGAGACAAAAACCTCTCTCTGAATCGCAATATATGTTATAAGCTAAGAAATTTTTCACTCCATCCTTCAATAATGGAAATTAAAAAATTCAGCTTAAAATGACAAAAAGTTTTTCATAAACGACTTAAAACATAAATCAAAAGATTTGAGCATCTTTTTTTCGAAAATAGTTGGAATTCTTTCAGCTTTGGTTAAAAAACCAATGTATATTTAAAATAGAAAGAATTTAATTTTTAGGACAAATTCTCGGATTTTAGTAGAAATATTCTTTAATTGCGAAATCAGAGGGATTCATCCTCCAGGAGTCGAACCTGAGAACTAACATGCTATCCGGGTAGTCAGCTCACACCCTCGAGACAAAAACCTCTCTCTGAATCGCAATATATGATATAAGCAACGAAATTTTTCACTCCATCCTTCAATAACGGAAATTAAATTAATGTAAAATGAAATTGTTTTCATTTTCTTGTTCAGCGTTTTATTTTGCATTTTGAAGGCTCTATAAATTAAACAGAGGACAACCTTAATTGATTTCTCTTTATGAATATGCTCATTGACTATGTAATCTTGATAGGTATTTGCACTTAACTCTACGTCATTAGTTTTTCATTTACTACTATTGATTTCAAAATACCTTTTCAAGACATTTTTAAGATATTTTTTAATATCATTTTTTTAAATTAAATTAAAACTGATTGATTGATTTATTAATAGCTTTCTTTTGGGAAATAATATAAAAAAAGCTGATTAATTTCAAAGCCAAGTCATGAAGATTGAGTAAGATGAGATATTGAACTGATAAAAGTCCTAAGAAAATATTTACAAAATTTATTACTTATCAATAAACATTTAATCCAATTTTAGAAAGAAAATTTATTGGATTAGTGGAGTCGCAGGAGGGGCGGCATGGTGGGGAGGAGGAGAGGGAGATAAATATTATCTAAATTATATATATATATATATATATATATAGATATAGTTTTTTTTATCATTGAATTAGAGCCGAAATTGTTGGTCTGATCCCGTGGGATAAACGTCTTTTGACGTCACTGTCTGGAAAGATCCTTCCTCATGATCCGTTTTCTGTTTGCGATTTTTTTTTTGTTTTTTCTCTAAAATATTTTAGATTATCCAACGGGATATTATTTTAAAATTTAATGGAAAGATTTTAACAAATATTTAGAGTATTTTAACAGGGTATTAGTTTAAAAGAAATTAATCCGAATTACAATTCTTTTTAACGTAGACTTGTATTATTAAATCTTTAATTTATCTTAAACTTGTTTGTAATTATTTGGGGGTTATATTTCTGTGTTTAAATATTAATTTTCTAAAATATATTAAAATCAATTACTTATATATTACTTATCCACTAGAATTATATTGGTAAGATATTATTATTTTTTTTGGCTATCTCAAATTTAGAAATTATTAAGTAGGGAAGGAACATACTAGGCACTAAATCAAAATTTTGTCAAAGCTTCGACTAAAGTTTTTTTTTGAAACTTTTTTTTATAAAATATGATATATTCAAATAAACATATTGGAATAAAAAATAAATTTTCAGCTGCTATTTTATAATATCAGATGTTTGTTAAGTTGTTATTTACATCTATGCATTTTTATTAAATCCCCATCTGCGAAATATGTATGACAAATATCTAAAATTTTATAGTCAGTAACCACCTACATAACCAATTTTAAAGGATCGTCTAAATACAGAAATATTAAGGAAGAATTTAAGAAGAGTCGGGTTACAGGGACGGCGGAACCGTGGGATCAGGGGGGTCAGCTGACCCTCCTGGGAATTTGTCTACGGGATCAAGGGGGTTAGCGGTCCTCCTAAAGAAAGGAAATTTTACCTTAACTTTACTCAAAAACAACTTTCAGCTACAACTGAACGTTAAGATCATGTCCAATTTATTGAACAATTACCGGTTACAGGTAGTTTCTTAATTAATTCTTTTTATTATGAACAAAGGTTTTGTTTTCCTAGTTACATAAGTTTATTACTCGTATTTGCTAAGAATAATACAAGTATATATTGCTAATTAATTTCGTTTTATTTTATTACCTTTTGAACCTAAATTCAAGCATTATAACTACATACAAAAATTTGAACTCTGTTTTTCATTCAGTTTTCAATAAAACCACACCTGCAAACTGCTTAAATATGGGTTAAATTGTACCAATTTGATTCAAAAAATTTTGGAGGAAGACCCCCCCCCCCCAGACTCTCCGGTAGGCCTACATCACTTTCCAAGTTTTGACCCCCCTGGCCTCAGATCGTTACGCCGTGCCTGTCGGGTTAGAAATTTGAAAGATAGCGCAAAGGTTCAGTTTATCAATACAAATTATTAGTATACCAAAGGAAATATCATATCTAATGATGTTTAAAATCTTCCCTTATAATTATTCAATTTTTCACTGATTTTCTGTATCAAAGTTCTTAAGCCGAAAATTTAATCAGATCTTTGAAATGAGAATGCAGACATTTTGACAGCAGATTTTTCTGAGAGTTTTCATTCTATTGTAGATATCGAAATCCAGACAGAATCTAAACATAATTTTTAAAGAGTTAGGTATCAGTTTAAGGGTAAACATATTTAAATAATCAGTAAATAAAATTTAAAGGTAGGTTTCACAAATAAAACGTATATTTGTTTTATTTGTGAAATCTACCTTGAAATTTTATTTACTGAAGTCTCTAAACATGTTTAGGGGGAAAAAATTGAAAAATTTGATTCAATGCAAAAAAAAACTATTTAAATAATTTTTGAAAATATAAAGTTTATTTTGCCTTCCTCACTTTGATTAATTTCAAAAACCATCCTTGAATCAAAATACATAGTTTTAATTAAAGCATGCAACTAATTTCTTTAAACGAGTCTTTGTTTGACATTGATCCATTAATTTTCTTTTATAAAGGCATAACATGATATTAATTAATTCTTAATCTTCTTATCAACCAATAAGTTCCCAATATTAAATCCTAAGAAGATTTATTAATGTTTCATCATTTCACCTTGAATTTTTTCTTTATTTTTTTAATTCGAGATTTTTAATTACACCTAATAAACGCCAAGTAAATAATTTATCATTTTATATATAAAAAATACTATGTATGTACAAATATAATATCTAAAAATATTTTGAATTAAATTATTATCATTTAAAATCTTATTTTTTCATGATATTGATTTCGCTGTTAATATATACCTACCTTATTTAATTAAATATTTGTATTTATTTATATATTTATTTGTTTGGGGAATTCAGTGCGGCGAGCCTACTAATCAGGCGATAGGGCATTTGCGCACCCTAGGCATCCTTATATAGGGGTGTCTGCAGAAAAATTTTCAAGGAGAGCAAAGCGAGAAGACAAATAGTTACATTATTAAATTTTTATTTAAATATTTAATTTTTTGAGTTTTTTTCACAAGTAGAACATTAATACAGTAGTGCTTAAGGAGGCTCGGGACAGCAGCTGTATCTGGTTGATCTACGAAAAAATCTTTTGTATTAGTAGTAAGTAATAGTGACAACTTCTGCCTACTAAATTTTTTAATAAAAAAAAATTGTTAATAATAACATTTCGAATAAAAATCTTTGTTTTGATAATATTAATAAAAATAATATTGAGATAATTTTTTCTCATTATAAAAACATTTATTTAACAGAAAAACTATTTCAAGAAATAGAGTTGCAATTCTACACTAGTGCTTTTGTTATATTCTGTTGACTGCAAATAACTGTTTATTTTTTACATTTATGAATAACTAATTAACTAAACTGTCAAATCTATTGAAAAATTATCATTCGATTCATAAAAGTTGAATTATTGATCTGTATAAATTAGTTGAAAATGGTATAATTTGTATAGAAGTTATAGCCCTTTTAAAAGCTCGGTCCATTTACTTCCATGTTAAAAGAACAATTTTCAATAATTTATTTCTCGGTAATGGGACAGACAACTTCAAATTTCGGGAATAAATATTTTATACATCAATGATTCGATGGAAAAAATTTGGGAATTTTTTTATTAAAATGATAAACAGTCCCGAACCCCCTTAAGTACAAAAACACATACAGTACATTAAAAATAATTTAGGGAGGCCGGTCGATGTCGGGTATGTGCACCCTCTTGCCTCCTCCATAAACGACCATGTCCCTATATACTAGAAACACAACTACTGGAAAGAGTTTCAGGACATTTCCAATACAGAAAGGAACTCTGCCAATATTTCAGATTATTGAAAGATGCACTTATATCTTTATCTTTCTGTTAAATTTCGTTTTATTAACTAATCCAAAGTCCCGAGGAGGGTAGTTTCATATTCACCCTTAAATCTCAACCTACATCTATTTAGATAATAAATTAAACGAACACAAGTATTTGTTCAGCTAAGGACTTGCAATATTTCTTTTTAGCTGCATCTCACATGATGAATTATACAAAGTCTGAGAGATAAAAAAAACTGATAAAAATCTAAATTTGAATAAAATTCACAAGATTATCTATTTCATCTTATGATATTAATCATAAAATACCTATGTATTAATAGATATTTATGAATGATTTATTTCCTCAATTCTCATAATATAGATTAAAAAAATCATTTTTTTAAATATATGTATGAAATAATTAATATAAATAAAATCTAAAGGAATCCTCACCAAGTTAGATCAGAATATTAAGATTGCGTTCAAAATATAACCGTGCAAGCACCTGATAAGGAACTTTAATCGAGAAATTGCGTTTTAAATCTACGGTATTCACACAATATTTATTTAAGTAAATGAAGATGTATCATACAGGATAAAAATATGTATTGAATCACAACAAAAAGCAAAGTTTTGAGGAAAACCATGAGGAAAAATTAATAAGTATAGGTGTGTGATAAAATAGATTATTATCATTATAATCTGAGACACACTTTGGTGTTTGTACGATTTTTCTGAACATATTGATACTTTTTCTTTCAATGATTTATCTGTAATTTTTTATATTGGTTAGCTTTTTACAGTATTTGATATAATGTATGGTGGTCCAAAAAATTTTACACTAAAGTAAAGAAAATTTCGAAAAAATTTTTAGAAACTTTTTAAAATTTTAAATATAAAATACTAGGTAGGTTTCAGATAAATATTTATTTATTTATTTAAATATTTATGTGAAATCTACCTAGTATTTTATATTTTAAATTTTAAAATGTTTCTAAAAAAATTTCAAAATTTTCTTTACTTTATTTAAAATGTTTCACCAAGAACTCAGACAATTCTCCATTAACAAAATTTTTACAGTATTTGATATCTATAATGTTTGGTGCTCCAAAAATTTAATCCCTGGAATATGATTATTAAAATAGAATCGAATCAATCGAACTTTAACGGATTTAAAAACTCAAAGTAAAACTAAAACATGGATACTCTGAAAAAGAATAAAAATGAGAAAGTGGGCTCTATGAAAAATAATCTAACCAAGCATGGAGGTCAAATAAGTTTGCTATCTTAGAAAAGTAGAGTAAGTAATTTAGATAGTGAATCGTTAGATAGAAATTAAATTTTTAATTCTTCTTTTTCTTTACATGGCTGTACAGACAAACTCCTAAATTAGAGTCTACCCTCTGTGGACCGGGGGTAGAATAGGTCCACAGTATCCTCTGCTTGTCGTAAAAGGCGACTAAAAGGGGTTGGACGTGAGGCTTACACACTCACTCCGTAAAAACTTTCCAGTTACGTCCTGATCCTGATAGATCTCAAGGACTAGACCACGGGTGAACTAGGTATGTTCCTGGAGGATTTCGAGAATTACTAAATATTTGTTTAATAATAAAGAGCACATCATTATTCTTCGAGAACAAAAATTGTAACAATCTGACTGCAATTTCGACTCTAAAGTTTAACTGAGTCCCAACCAAGTTTGTCGTGGTCTAAATTTTATATTCATCTTATTCAATTCAATAAATGCTTCATCCTTAGACCTCAGCACCAATCCAACTCTTGAATATTCTTTATAAATCATCCCATTTGTATCAAAGACCAAGTTACAAAACTCAATAACCTTATTTACACTAATTTTAGTTCACAAAGAGAAACAAAGAGGTTGTGCTCTGCTTGATGCAAATAAACATACACACATATATATCGAGATGATATATCTGTATATATATATTATTTATTTGTTTGAGACTATAGTTTCAAAGACTTGGTCTTCATCATCAGTCTTTTTTTAATTATAAATTTTGTTTTTCATGGAGTCAATATCGTATGGATATTGAAAATGTGATGTTCTTTTACTGGTTGGCAGATATTGACTCCATGAAAAACAACATTTATAATTAAAAAAGACTGATGATGAAGACCAAGTCTTCGAAACTATAGTCTCAAACAAATAAATAATATATATATACAGATATATCATCTCGATATATATGTGTGTATGTTTATTTGCATCAAGCAGAGGACAACCTCTTTGTTTCTCTTTGTGAATCAACAACTCTGCTACTCTCGGCAAAACAAAAACTTTTCAATTTTTCAACTAATTTTAGTTCTTTAGCAAATTGAATCTATAATCTCTAGCCAACCAGAGTTGGGCAAGGGGATTTTAAGTAGAATCAGGTACTTATAGTTATGCAGTTTTGTCAAACCTTTCTTCAGATTAATAATGTTATGACGATAATTATGCAATTTCTACACACAATAAATGACACGAAGGCGCCATCTATTAGATCAGAGATGGAATTACTTTTAATTATATATCAGAAGGGTGGTTTTTTACCTCTCATATATTCAATTTTGAAAAGTCATTCCATCGTCCTTCGAATTTTGAAGAAATTCAAAATTTGAAACACTCAATATTCAACCACCTTTATTTAAACCATATGAGCTTTGAGTGAAATAATGTATTTATCGCGTTTACATATGTTTTAGATTTAGAGGGTTCACGCCATAGGTTAGCCAATCGGCCCTGATTGCAATTACTGGCACTCAGGTTTAATTCACCAGGGAGTAAAAAACAACCCTTCTGACAACATATAAATAATCCATTACATCTCGGATCTAATACACCCTCTTGTGATTTTCGTAGAAAATGTAAATCTTTTTCTATGGGCAACTTTAACTCTCACATAAAATATAGATAGTTGATTAACTGTAAAGGAGGGAAATTCGCTATCGATATTCTAGGTATATCATTCAGCTAAAAAAAACCCCACCAGCCTCAAAATCTAAACATGAAATCTTAATTAATTTAAAGCGTTATGTTTCTTTTTAATAATAAGAAGAAATAAACTCTAATTTCCAAAAGCTGGTAAAACCAGAGTGATTATGTTGTTTAGAAGTGAATATATGTTTATATCACATTTAAATCCTAATTGATAAGGGTATAATAAAAGAAGGACCGGTGGGCTCTAGAGAGTTTCCGTAGAGATGATGTCATGGACCTCGGCGCCAGGATGTAGTGGGAGGCGCCAGCAATTGACCACAAGAGGGTCCTACTAACTCAATCGACTCTGATTGCTGCTTAACTTAAAAAGATCAAGCTCTACAAACATACACACGAACTTGGTTTATTATACATCTACTAGCGAACACACAATTTGCCATTTGTGCTAGATGTGAGCCAAGATGCTGCCCGACTTAATAGAGGACACTTTGATTAGAAATGATTCATCTCGATTTAACTTTTCAGTAAATGGTTTCGGTACAGACAGTTATGTTTTAACGAGAATAAAACAATTTAAATAAAATTAATATAATTTTAGAAATAATTCATTTATAAAATTAAAACCGTTATCGTGATAATAGACAGACTGAGACTTTTGAAAGACCACACTTAGCGGATTTTATTATTTTATTTACTTATTAATTTTTTCAAAATGACTTATGAAATCTATCAGTACTTTTAGCCAGAGTTCAAAAAGTGAAATGATACCCTCGTGAATGAGCAATTCGACTTTGAAGTATTTAATACCCATGATTTTCCCCATCGTTTATAAGCATCTAAAATGTTGAGAAAAAGTATTTTCAAAGATTTTTTCTCTTTACTAATAGCTTATATGATTTAGTCTGAATGATAGCTCAAGTAAAAAGACATATAAAGTTTGTTCTGGTTCTAAAATGCCTGCATTTTCCAAATTAGAGGAAAAAGTGTAAACTCTTTCAAGACTAGGTGTGTTTTCCTTAATAAACTATTGAAAATTTATTTGTTGATCTAATTAAGGTAAACACTTCAGTAGTGGGCCTGTACCTGTAGGGGGCCAGATGCAAGAAAAGTGCAAAAATAGCCCATGGCATGAGCTATATATAGCGGAATTTTTCAAAGTTGGATAGAGTTGGAGACTTTTGAAAGACCCCACTTAGCGGATTTTATTATTTTATTTACTTATTAATTTTTTCAAAATGTAAACTGACTTATCAAATCTATCAGTACTTTTAGCCAGAGTTCAAAAAGTGAAATGATACCCTCGTGAATGAGCAATTCGACTTTGAAGTATTTAATACCCATGATTTTCCTCATTGTTTATAAACATCTAAAATGTTGAGAAAAAGTATTTTCAAAGATTTTTTCTCTTTACTAATAGCTTATATGACTTAGTCTGAATGATAGCTCAAGTAAAAAGACATAGAAAATTTGTTCTGGTTCTAAAATGCCTGCATTTTCCAAATTAGAGGAAAAAGTGGAAACTCTTTCAAGACTCGGTACGTTTCCCTTAATAAACTATTGAAAATTTATTTGTTGATCTAATAAAGGTAAACACTCTAGTAGTGGGCATGTACCTGTAGTGGGCCAGATGCAAGAAAAGTACAAAAATTAGCCCATGGCATGAGCTATATATAGCGGAATTTTTCAAAGCTGGATAAGCTAATTTTTGAGCTTTTCTTGTATCTGGCCCACTGCAGGTATAGGCCCACTACTGGAGCGTTTAGCTTAATTGCTTAATTATTTAACTGTTTTAATTTTAATTTTAATTTATGTTTGTAATGAACTATTAAGGAGTCAGGTTGGTCGAGTGGTTAAAGTGCATGCTTTCTAATCAAGCTAGCGTGGGTTCAAGCCCGACCCGATGCAAATATTTGACCGACTATAATCCGATTCTTTCAGGGAAGGCAATGGGAAACCACCCATGTAAAAATTTCCGCAGGAAAATTACAATGGAGAGGATACTTGTAATCGAGTATGGCACTTGAAGAAGAAGAAGAATGAACTATTAGTAAATTTTAAATAAAAAAATATTTAAATAAATAATTAATTAATCAAATGAAATTGAAAAATCACCTGTTAATTTGTTATAACAGAACATTAAAATATCAATAAAATCATTGAAAAATGGAGGATACACTGTAAAATTCCTGGCAGAGCCCTCCCGGGCGTTCCAAGTAATAAAAAACTGGCTAGATTTATGGGATTATACATTCAGAACTTCCGGATGAAAAATGCAGGAAATTATAAAAGCATCCAATTGTCTTATAGTTATATATCGAAATATTATAACTAATTAATTGAAATTTGATACACCTGTTTGTATTAATAAACTGCATCACTGTTCCAAGCTTCTACTTTATAACCCTAGGTGTTCGATAATAAAAACTGTCAAATTCCAAAAGTTTTCGAGTAGAAGGTAATAAGTTATAGATAATAAAGTAGCCCACAAAATACTATATAGATGGGGTTCAGTATTTTCGAAAGATTCAGACTTATGAGCTTATGAGCAACATGGTACGATTTGAGAGAGTTGACTGCTCATATAGCTTTATTTGTTTGATGGTCAGTGATCTAATTCGTTCAGTAATAGATAACTATTGTTCTTTATGTGAGAAACTTCAAAACTTTGAAAATTAAATATCTTACAACATATTTGTTAAATTAATTATAACACGAAATGAATGATGTAATAGAATTTAAGACAGGTTTTTCCAGATAGCACCTATTACCGGACAAAACGATTTTTTATCTACCACCTCAACCATTTAATTAAATACTATTTATTAACAAGATGAGTGATAAAACTTTTTCATTGAGTCTTTCGAGATTTTTTCATGGCCATAGTAAAAATAAAATTCATTATATACCATAATTTTAACTGTTTAAAGAATTGTATAAGGTTTGCAAAAATACTAGAAAATTTAAATCAATGAATTTTATAATTGGATGTCTAACTTGAAAAAAAAAAGATCCAGTTCAGGAGTGAGAATATTTTTAATAAAAAACATACCATCACTTAATAAAAAACTACATTTAATAGAGATATGTGCTGTTCGTGAATTTATAATTTATCCTTATAATAATAATTAGATAAATTGAATTTAATGAAACAAATTCCGAAAATTTTCTCTTGAAAAATTTTATCCACAAAAAAAGCGTGCGTGTTTTCGTCTTAAAGGAAATTCTAATTAATAAACAGTTTAACTTTGATTTAATTCGTTCGCTTTAATCTTTTAAATTACATATTTAGACTCTACATATTCTGCATAGTGTTTGGGATAAAGACTTATTTGGAGGGGCACTACTACTGGTTAATCATAAGGATCGTGATTATCATGATGGATTTCGGGAAGCACGAGGTTCAAGCCTCCCTCGGGTAGAAATAAATTGGGCTTTCAATAATCCAGCTACTACCCTTACACATGTATATATAAGTGAATATATACTAGTATGTATTAATGTTCTGTAGACGTCTATATTAAAACTTTCTAAAGACCGCCGAATAGATGGTCAAATGAACTGGACAGGACAGTAGGAAGAGACTGGATGAGGACTGCCAGGAATAGAAAAGTATGGAACATATTGGGAGAGGCCTATGCCCTAAGGGGCCTAGTTCCATCATAATTTGTATATGTGTAAATATAATATAAGTATAAATATATTGTAAATATGTAGTAATTTATTATGTATTGTTTAGTTATATATAATTTAAATTTAAAATTGAACTAAATAAAAGCTATAATAATAATACGTCCATATAATTATATATAAAACAGATTATTTGAAATTCCATCCCTATCCCCGTCAATAACCAAAATTTCCTCAACCATTTATTAAAAAAAATTGTATATCCAAAGTAATCAAAGTAACGGTCAAAGTATGCAATATATAATATTGTTAATGGAGAATGGTGTAGGTTCTAGGTGAAACATTTTAAATAAATTAAAGAAAATTTTAGAACTTTTTAAAATTTAAAATATAAAATACTAGGTAGGTTTCACAAAAATAAAAATAAGATGCTTGTTTAGCAAGACTCTATATATATATTTCGGGGTATGAACCCATCTTCAGGAGTTTACAGAGGAGTTTGTGAAACCTACCTAGAATTTTGTAACTTTTAAGGAGTTAGGTCTGGCTCTAGGTGAAATATTTTAATAAAATGATAAAACTTGAGCAAGGTAATTGTACCCTCTCAGGGCCGGTTGTATGTCGCAAAGTAAATGCTTTTTACCACTAACAAACGGTAGATGGTAATAGCCACTGGGATGGCCAATCAGATGACAGGCACTTTTCTAGTTGTACCCTGTCACGTACTTTCCCATTCTTTATTATTATAATAGTACAATAGTAGGTAGACCTTCTCTTCAGCTGGTTCAAAACTCAATTTTTTAATTTGTCGAAAATATTAATTCATAGAACAACTTCCCTTCTTACCCCTACTTTCCCCTCACCACATACATTTCAAAAAAATTAAAAAAAATTGTTATTTTTAAAATTATTTTTCCATTGTATAATCAGTTTACTTTGACTCCTGATGATGGGCTCACCCCCGAAATATATCGAATTTAAAACTCAATTTTGTTTTATTTCTTTTTTGTGAAACCTACCTCGCATCTTGCTCAAGTTTTATTATTATAGTATTTTGTATATTAAATTTTGAAAAGATTCTAAAATTTTTCAAAATTTTCTTTACTCAATATATAATAAATATATTAAATTTATTTTAGAAAAATTAACTTTTTAAACGTTAGTTTTAATTTTTCTTAAAACAATTTGAAACGGTAAAGTTAAATAATGTAATCAATAATTTCTTATGGTAAGACTACACTTTTAGAAAATTATTTTAATATTTTTTAAAAAGAAAAATAATAAAATAATTTTCTAAAAATATAGAATTAACATAAGATATTATTGATTACATTATTTAACTTTACCGGTTCAAATTGCTTTATATTAAATGTATGTTTACTAAATAGCAAAATCGAATTATCATCAAATAATTCATAAAGTGTTTTCGAAATTGTAAAAGCGAAATAACCCATGGGGTGGAGAGTGGCCTAAGGGAGAGGAAGGAGATTGCTCAGAGAGTGGGGAGAAGGTTGATGGGGGTGGAGAGTGATTGAAGAAGGGGAGGAGAGAGTTCAGGGGGTCAAGAGTGATCGGAGGCGAGAGTTCAGGGGGATATGATTAGTGGGAGAAATCTAAACTTTACCCCAAGTTGAAATTAAAAAGTGTTTTGTTTTTATAAAAAATATTATTTAAATTAACTGATATGAACCTATCACAATCTAGTTATTAAATTTATTCAGGCTATACGAATCTCTCAGGTTCAGAATACGATGACCCATGTGAGACGTGCTCTTGTCCACGAGTGTCATCTTGCAACAGGTTATTAAATAAAGCTGTTATCATTTTGGAATCGAGTAGTTTCTCTGTTTCATTCTTCAAACATTCTATATATATGATTTTTCAATTTAGAAAAAAGTTGATTAAACCATTTGCTTTATTAAACAAACCGAGTTTATCATTTAATTAAAAAAAGAAATGAATTTGTTCAACTTTTACACTATATAATCAAAGAAATGGAAAAGATGAGTATATTTATTTTCTATTATCAGATGATTAAAAATAATATTCCGGTGGCTGCTGCTCTATCCATGTCAAGAAATCGTAAAGAAGGATCCTTGTGGTTTTGATTAAATATCTTCTCTTGTCGAAATCGCCGACGAACCGAATCGATCAAAATGAAACAGAGAGAGAGAGAAAATCTATTTAATTAAAGATAGCGTCTCTTAAGGATTATTGTTCTGATAAGGCGAGATTTATAATATCTTAAAAGACTCAAAACAATTGATTAGATGATAAATTGGATTGATTTTATAGTGGAAATATCCAGTTTTACGTCACTCAGATCTGGCAGATTACATTATTCAATTGGAGAATAATGCCAAAACATTTTCAGAACGTGGTACATTTTTGACAATTTTGAGCGATTAAACATAATAATTTTTGTCAGCTAACATTTTGAAAAACTAAGTTGAAACTTGACACAAAGATAGTGTTTATTAAAAAAATTATTTAGGGACTATAGTGTTGGTTCGAGGAAAAATTTAAAATTACTACTAGGTAGGTTTTACAAATAAAATAAATATTCTTTATGAGCAAGACTCGAGTATATATTTCGGGCGACGAGTCCATCTTCAGGAGTTTATAATCACTCAATGTAAACTCCGAAGATGGGCTAGTCGCCCTATTACTCATAAACAATATTTCATTTATTTGTGAAACCTACCTAGTAGTAATTTAAAATTTTTTTGGCTTCAATCGTTCGATAACTCTTCATATAACGATTTTTTATACTTTCTACAATTTCTAACCGGAAGTTCTGAAGGTTGAAAACACAAAAATCTAATCAGTTCTTTTTTGGAATAGACATTGTGGCACCAGAAAAAATTTTATACGAATTTCCGTTCTTGGGTTATCATATATTTCCACTAAATTTCACCACTACTGCCTAACCTTTTGTTTTGAGGTACATAAGGGTCTCTATTAAAGTGCTTACTTATATATAATTTCCAACAGAAAAGTTATGAGTGAAATGTCTAAAATCAATAGTTTACGAGTTAAAAATATTCAAATATTGTAGCGTGGACTTGAATCAATAACAAATAATGTGTCTCTGAATAGCGCCATGTTCTCTCGATATAACAGACCAGAAGAATTTTTTATATGTAGAATATCTAGGGCGTTAGAGCAATACTTATTCAATTTTCCACATAAATTTCACGTTTACTGCCTAACCCTTTGAGGTACACAAATTTATATAATGAGCTAAATTAAAGAAGATTTAATTTTCAACAGAAAAGTTGATATGAGTGAAATGTCTAAAATTAACTAGATTTCGCGTTAAAAAATATTCCAATATTGTAGAGTGAATGATGGACTTGAATCAAAATAGCAAATGTCTCTCTGATAGGGCGAGCGAGACATTCTCTGTATATGATAGACCAAAAGAAATATAAAGGAGAAAGAAATCGATCTTATGTTATCCATTTAATCTATCTTGAGATTTATAATAACTTTTTAATATAAGAAAATAGGATTTTAATTAAGAATTTTGTAGTTTAAAAGAAATTGTACGAAAAAGATTCAATTTTTTCTCTCCGAGAGAGAATCAAGTAGAAATGCCTAAGAGTTTTATTTATTTTCTCATTAGATATTTATTCAAATCTATTGAGATTTCAAATCTCTGTGTAATTTACTTTTTATCTTTTTATATCAAACCATTTTTATTAGGATATTTGAATTTCAAAGGGTAGTTTATTTGAAGTCTAATTTGAAAAAACGCTAATAACTCCGTTGAAATTTTTTAAAAAATATGAAATTAATAAATATTATAAAACAATTAATTATTAATAATTTAATTCAATTTTGAATGAAATCGATTGAGTACTTTTTGAGAAAATCGTCAAAAACCTCGAAAACCGACTATGAAAGGTCGTTTTAGAAACAATTTTAAAATTCACCTCCATATCACAAATCAATGTTTCGTTTCATATGACTTTTTAAACTTTTCTAAAAGGCATCTCGTGCTTCCAAAAACATCCTTTTTTGACTGTTCAGATGGTTTTTGACTATTTTCTCAAAAAGTACTTAATCAATTTCGTTCAAAATTGAATTAAATTATTAATAATTAATTGTTTTATAATATCTAATAAGTTCATAATTTTAAATAAAATTTAAATTGAGTTATTAGCGTTTTTTCAAATTAGACTTCAAATAAATTAAAATGTAAATTTCCTAAAAATAATTAATTTTTATAAAAGATAAATAAAAATAACACACAGGTATGAAATTTCAATAGATTTGAATAAATATCTAATGAGGAAAAAAATAAAACTTTTTGCCATTTCTAGTTGATTAGCTTCCCGGAGAGAAGAAATTGAATCTTTTCATACAATTTCTTTTAAACTTCAAAATTCTTAATCAAATTGCTATTTTCTTATATAATAAAACTGTGAACCTTCTGATAGATGAAATCCATAAAATAAGACCGTTTACTTTCTCATTTATAATTCTTTGTCTGTTTATCAAGAGGCTGGGTCGCAAGTCACCCGGCACTACTCTATAATGAAATATGTTTTTTATATATTTTTTGAAAATATATTAAAAATATAAAATTTTTGTGTTAAATTTATATAAAATTTATACTAGAGCGACATAAAAATTATTTTATTTTAAGAATATATAGAAAACATAAACTTTATATAAATTTAACACAAAAATTTTATATTTTTAATATATTTTCAAAAATATATAAAAAACATATTTGTAAAATATATTTATTTCTATACGGGTAGCGTGTCATTCATTGCCCTCTAGGAAGCAATAAAAAAGAATTAGAGGACGCCTTGAATGGAATTAACCAAATCCTAATAGAAGAAATCAAAATGAAAATAAACAAGAATAAAACCAAGGTCCTAGTATGTACAAAAAAAGAACAAACGAGACAGGAATGCATCAAAATTCAACCAAGAAAACCTAGAAGGAGTTAAGGAATTCCGCTACCTAGGAAGTAAAATAACATGGGATGGGAGGAGCAAAAACGAAATTAAATCAAGAATTGCCCAAGCAAAAATGGGGTTTAATTCAAAACAAAAACTACTATGCTCCTCCTCAATCAGCTTAGCAAACAGGAAGTTGCTATTGAAGACATATGTATGGAGCATAGCCATGTACGGGTGTGAAACCTGGACAATTGGAAAAGCGGAGAGAAAGAGATTGGAGGCTTTCGAAATGTGGTGCTACAGAAGAATGATGAATATCAAATGGATGGATAAAATTACAAATGAAGAAGTTCTTGGAAGAATCGGAGAAAGAAGAACCTTGTGGAAGAGTCTGAAGAAGAGAAGAGGTCAGATGATGGGGCTCACACTGAGACATGGGGGACTGCTTAGGGATATCTTGGAGGGGGAGGTGGGAAAGAAAAGGGAAGGGGAAGACCCAGATTAGAATATTTCAACCAAATAATTGGGGATATGGGATGCCAGACATTTAGAGAGGTTAAACAGCTGGCGGGGGACAGAGTCGAGTGGAGACGGATTGTTGCATCAAACCAGTCTTAGGACTGTATACTCAATGATGATGAGCGTGTCATTTGATAAGATTTTCTAGCTTTTTACCATTTTTTTGAAAACTAATCAATCAATTTCGTTCAAAATTGAATATAATTGTTAATCGATTGTTTTATAATATTTATTAATTTCATATTTTTAAAAATTATTATAATGTATTAATTAGCGTTTTTTCAAATTAGACTTCAAATAAACTACCCTTTCAAATGCAAATATTCTAATAAAAACTATTTGATATAAAAGATAAAAGAAAATATTTCATTGATATGAAATTCAATAGATATTATTATAAAAGCACAAGGTGTTGTGAATTTACTATTGATCGAAATTGATTAAATAAAATCGCTTTCTTTCTTAGGTATCGAGAGAAGCTTCTCTCAAGACATTCAGTAGGTAAATCTATAATATTGAATTTTAAAGTTTATTTTTCTGAATATTATAAATCCAATAAATATTACACTAGTTTACACTTTTGAAATAAATTAATCTTTTCAGATATTCAAATTTAATATCCCTATATAAATATCCGACTACAGCACTGGAACTGGCGGCAAGGGCTCGCTCCAGGGCTCAGTACTCCGAAAACAATTTTTATATTAATAACCATGGCATTTTTATCTACAAAAATCTTTAATGAATGAACGCCAAATATTATATTTTTCGAGATATTAATTATTTTGTCTGTTAGTAAGTATACGTATGTTATCAAATTTTGTGTACCTACACTCTAGCTCAAAAACTAGAGTGAATATTAAAACAAAATTTCACATGTAGTTTTTGTACATTGAGATTAAGAACTGATTAGATTTTGGTTTAAATTGAAATTAAGTGAGGAGGGGGGGGGGTTAAAAATTAAATTATAAAATTTTTAAACTAACAAAAAAAATAGAAATTACTTTAAAACGGTTCTAAAATTTAAATTTAGACATTTATTTGAAACAAAAATTATCTTTATTTATCATCAGTATTAGCCAAATTCTTAATGATAATAACAACATTTTTTTTATTTATGTAACCAGAATGTGATTTTGTTACAAAAATATGTTTTAATTATTCTTATATATAAGAATATCATACTTTTACAGTTAATCCATTCGACTGGTTCTTATCTGTGAGATTTGATTAGTCTTGTGAGGATTAAAATGGATCAAGATTGAATGTGCTATGTCTAAGCCTTTTGCTGAAATCAGTCACGTAGCCAATGGAAGCAGATCACTAAGTCAATGGTTCTGAACAGGTATTACTCAAAACACTAAGTGTTTCTTGAACATATTTTAAGTGTAACCCGAAATCTTAAAACCAACATACTAGCTCAAAGACGACTTCACCCTAAATACACACTACTGTATTTATAACCAGATACAAATTCCATTTTTATTCAAACTAACGAAGCAGATGTTGATTGATCTTGGTTTCAAAAGTCTATTTTTACTGTGTATTTTCATTAATATTGAAAATATTTTATTTTCAAGAGAAGTTGTCGATGTTCTAGGAGGAAATCAAAGAGGGTATCTCCTATTTGATGCCCTTAATATAACTATATATATATATATATATATATATATATATATTTATATTATTTTTTAGAAACTATAGTTTCAATTACTGATACAATACTATGAACATCTGACTATAATGTTATTGTTAGTAGCTATGAGCAAGTAGAATAGAAAAGGCGACTAAAAGGGGTTATGCACGAGGCTAACAGCCATAATTAGTAAGAACTTTACCATTTACAGAAGTAACTCATTGGCTCGGAATCGGACTGAAATTCACTTAATAGACCATATATTATCAAGGAGAAGGAGAAAGATGGTACAGCAGGTCAAGGACCATATTGGATAATCAGTAAGTAATAATCTAATAATGTTTCACCTTGAACCAACACCTAACTCTTTAAAAATTATTGACCATATAGTCTGTATAATCAAGTAATCGTTTCTAAAACTGTCTAGTATTTTACATTCTGATGTATTATCTACTCATACAGCGTATTTAATTTCTTCATAATAGCTATGGAAATTGTTTTCAAATTTAATGACTTTCTGATTCTTATCTATTTTGGTAAATACTATTGTATAGTTTTGTGTTTAATTGTGGCTGTGATTCGAATAGTGAAGGTAAATACTCAAGCTACTTAACTAAGTTCAAAATTTTCAATTATACTAATTAAATTATATTTATTTCTTTTGCGTAGTATAATCTTTGTTACTGATCTAATACGTTAATACTAATATTTATATAGAAAGACATTGACACACTCCTTAGCTTCTTGCATCAAAGAATTTGTCATTTTGCTTACTTAAGATAACTGAAATCAATTTTCTAGAAAAAACTGACATTTTATTAATTTCTTAATTGATTATTGTTTCTTAGTCTATTTCATACTTTTAACTTTCCGATATAAAGTATAAGTACTTTTTAAGGAAAATTATGCAATAAATTAATGAAGAAAAAAGTTTTGAATTTTATTGGTCTCTACGAATCGAGATTTTTAGAAAATTAAATGACGATTTACACAATCACGATGATCAATATATGTGTTAGTGATTGATTACACATTTACAGCCATCGGCCTCAAGGCTATATCAAGGCAATATCTTCAATGCGCCGGTCCCGAACGGATCCGTAATGTTAAGGTACATTTGGCGCAGTTGTTTTACAGTTGAGTGACCCTCTATAGATACTGTGCTGTTCACATATTCACAGCTTTTCAGTCATATTGGGTTTATTCCATTATTTAGCAAGTTTAAAAAACGTTGTTTGGAATAAAACGCTCTAAGAAATGCAACAGCTATATACTCCATAAAAGTTAATAAAATCTATTTTTTTTTTTTTTTTTTTTTTAATTTTAATTTAGATAAATTTCTTGAATTTGACATACGAATTTGGAATATTGGATTCTAAATTAACTTTGAATTTTTCGATTAACTATTTTCAGACTTTAACTTTTTAAGCTATATTTATAGGATTAAAGAAAATCATTATTAACCGACTTCAAAAAAGGAGGAGGTTCTCAATTCGACTGATTTTTTTTGTGTCTATGTTACTCGATTTCTTCGCCAATTGTAAACCGATTTTGATGATTTTATTTGCATTGTGTTCAGTATAGTTTCCGATTGGTTAAAAAACTAAATTTCATTGGTATTTTTTTTGTTTTGTATGTTCACCCATAACTTCTTTGTTTATGAACCTGTTTATTTCTTTGTTTATGTTTATTTTTTTGGCTTTTCGACCTTTCTAGCCATAAGCCTAATTACGATACTAGTTATATATTTTTTAAAATTTGTCTCTACCCCGGGGGTCAGATTTTAGCTGGATGCCTCGAGTCAGATTCGAACTCCGGGTCCCTTGGTTAGCTCCTGTTATGCGCTACCGCCTAGCCTATCTGACCCCCCATTGTTTATGTTTATATAATTTTCAAGTCGGTTTTATTTATTTTTTTATAAAAATTATGAATTATTAGATCCGATCTATTTGAAATTAAATTTTTATACAAGGTTTTTTGGTATAATGAACAAATAATTAAATGGTGCTTATACACTTATGAAAACTCAATTAATTTATTACTAGCAAGAGGTCCGGCCAAAGATAGTAATTATAAAATAAAAAAGGGCACAAAAATAATTTTTTCTATCTACATTATTGTATACAAATTGGCAGTTATTTTTAGGAAATTTAAGAAAAAAAATAGGTTTTGAGTAAAGGTATACTTCCGGTTCTTTGATTTCAACTGAAATCTTGCTCTTACTTCATTTAGCCAATATCTAGCTTAAATATCGGATTCCTCTCTGTTTCCTAAGCGTAGGTGCGGTAAACACATACAGTCACAAACTCACCCTCAAACAGACCAATGAATTGTCATTTTTTGGACTCTGGGGACCACAAAACTCATTTTTTATTCTTAATTCGATCCCTATCTATTAAGGGTATCGTTTTCTCTTATCTATAAATGTCAAAGTGAAAATAAATTTAATAAGATTGGCGATAGAAGGCCTCAAAGTGTCAAGAACTTGGAGTAACTTATAGGAACAGAACACTCGCACATATATATACAAGTTGAAACATCGGATTAATTTTAGACAAATTCACTTTTTTAAAAGTTTTAGTTTTAATTTTTTCTTACAGCAATTTGAGCCGCGAAAGGTTAAATAATGTAATCAATAATTTCTTATGTTAATTCTACTCGGGTACTCAATTCATTTTTCATTTCGAAAAACTAATAAAATAATTTTCTAAATATATAGAATTAACATAAGAAATTATTGATTACATTATTTAACTTTCACGGCTCAAATCGGATTATTTTTTTTTTAATAATATAAAATGGTCGATCAATTATTTAATTTATTCCTATATTTAGCCTTTGACCGGGACTGTTCCGGTTTGACAAAACCTATTTTTTTTACAAAATTTTGTTCTTCCAATGTTAAAACCTCTCAAAGGTGCTTTAATATATTTTTTCTTGAAATTAAAATTAATTTATGAATCATCAATTAGGCTAATTTTTGAAATTAGATTATTGAGGGGGATAAATAGGTACTCAAACACCATGTAAAATTTATTTTATTTATATTTATTTTCGATGAGAAAATTTAACTTAAAATACAAAAAATTGTGCACTATTATAAAATATTACCCAAAAATGCATGTACCATTTACAAGAAAAACAATAAATAAATAAAAAGAATTAGCTTTCAGTATTTATTGCAAGTTTTGAAGTAGATTAAACTGAGTTTGAATCCAATCAATCTGCCGAATACGCATCTTCTAACTTTTTTTGGCTAACCTGAGCGTTTTGTGTTCCTGGTGATTTCGAAATCGCCACTTTGGATCCGTTTAAACCAGTATACACATGTTTTAATCGTATAAAGCTTTTGGAAAATTAGCTTTACCAATCTTTCTTATAGGATAACTAGAATAACAAACAGCCAAATGTTTTTTTCAAATATATAATTTCACTGCTAATAAAAATGCTATCTTTTTTGGTACTCAATACTTATAAAACATAAATTTCTACATTTTGACATATAATAAGAGTAGTGGCAAAACAAAATCTTTTCAATTAAGTGTATTGTCTGATTATTGGATAAAAATATCTTGGTAGGTTTCACATTAAGATATAAAAAAATAAAACGAATTTATTTTTGGAGAATCTTTAATCTCGATATATATATTTCGGGTGACTAACCCATCTTCAGGAGAAACAGAAAGTAACTGACCTGGATAAGTCGAAATTGAATACAAGTCAATGGTAAAATTTATTTTTTAAGATAACAAAAGAGTAAATATTTAAAATTATTGGAGGGAGAAAAGGTAGGAAGTCTACTTTTGTTTAATTTTGAATGGCCTTTTGAGAAATGAGGATTTCGAATTTGAATACAACTCAATGGTAAAATTTATTTTTAAGATAACAAAAGGGTAAATATTTAAAATTAGTGGAGGGAGAAGTCTATTTTGTTTAATTTTGAATGGTCTTCTGAGAAATGAGGATTTCGAATTTGAATACAACTCAATGGTAAAATTTATTTTTAAAATAACAAAAGGGTAAATATTTAAAATTAGTGGAGGGAGAAGTCTATTTTGTTTAATTTTGAATGGTCTTCTGTGGACTTCCTACCTTTTCTCCCTCCAATAATTTTAAATATTTACTCTTTTGTTATCTTAAAAAATAAATTTTACCATTGACTTGTATTCAATTTCGACTTATCCAGGTCAGTTACTTTCTGTTTCTCCTGAAGATGGGTTAGTCATCCGAAATATATATATCGAGATTAAAGATTCTCCAAAAATAAATTCGTTTTATTTTTTTATATCTTAATGTGAAACCTACCAAGTATTTTTAACCAATAATTTTAAAAAATGTTTCACCAAGTACCAACACCAAATTCCTTAAAATCTATTGTCTGATTCATTATGCCAAATCTACTACTCGAATACTTATTTGAAAGACTTTAAAACTAATTTGGATTGTTCTATTAAGTACTGTAAATAACTATACTTAAGTGTATGGATTGATTTTGAAATAAAATGAAAGCTTTCAGTCGAGTGTTATCTGTGAGTTAACTGTTGCATTTGGGTCGCGTTTCTGCCCCCTGGGGCAGCTGGTTCCCTTTTTGCTCAGACTTGCTTAAGCCCAAGTCAAATAGCCTCCTTAGGAGATAAGTTTCCAGCGAAGAATGGCCATTCAAGGCAAATAAACTCGACATTCAAAGTAAATAACGGATTTTCTTATAAAACTATTTACAAATTTTCTGAGATATAATAAAATCACATTTTAAGTAAATAGAAAATTTGGTTCCATTTTAAGTATACCTATCTGAAGATTTATTGGTTTCTATCTTTAAGAAATAAAATGCAAACAATTCTCTTATAAAACAATCGATAAACCGTTTATTTGAACGTTAAAAGTCTGGAAGAAAATTTCTCACCCATCAATCATGAAATAAATATACATATTTTTAAAATCTTACCAAGCCTGCAAATTAAATTGAAGATGAACATAACTTCAAAAAATATTATTAATATTTAGGTAAAAGAGTTTTATTGCAAAAAATCATGATAAATTTTCGAAAAGAAGTCTATATCTCAGAAACGAATGTAGTCACTCTTGAATCCCTTCCTCGGGGAGGGGGGGGTTAGTTTTTAAATTTTTAGACTCCTGGGGGCCCACTGATTATGCATACAAAATTTGATTGAGTTTGGTACAAGAGCCTATATTTTCATTTTTTGACCCCCCTCCCTTTCGGGCGGTTAGTTTTTGCATTTTTAGGTTTCTGGGGTTCCACTGATTATGTATACAAAATTAGTTGAGTTTGTTCAAATAATTTTTAACACCTCCTCCACTCCCCTTAATTTTGGGTCGATATGCACCAAAATCTAATCAACTCTTAATCTCAATGGACCAAAACTACGTGTGAAATTTGGTTTCGATATTCACACTAGTTTTTGAGCTAGCTCGTCCACAAAAATTTGGTAACGTACAGACTAACTAACTAACAGACAGACTAACTAACTAACTAACAGACATTTTTAGAAAACAATTATTATCTCGAAAAATATAATTTTTTTGATGTTCACTTATTAGGAGATTTTTTGTAGACCGAAATGCCATGGTTTCGCTCAATTTTTTTAATCAAAATAGTTTTAGCCGTTTTTGAGATATTTAGAAAAAAAGAAGGAAAAAAAACACTTTTTTCATTCACGATTACAATACTTAACCATACCCTGTATGGTAAAGTAAAAATCAGCTGACACTAAATTAATATAAACATAGATAGATCCTTCTATAAATCTAATAAAATCATCATTATCATTGAGAATAGGCAGTCCCAAGTCTGGTTTGACAAATCCCGTCTCTGTCCGATACCAGCTCTTTGACCTCTCTAAAGGCCAGTTGTATGTCGGTTTGTAAAGTCTTTGTTAAAGTTGACAAAGGGTAAAACCTTAGAATTCACAGTATGCTGCCTGGCCGGATGGCCAATCAGATGACACGTACTTTTATCTGATTGGCCATTCCGCCGGCCACAAGATGAATTCTAAGGTTTTACCCTTTGTCAACTTTAACAAAGACTTTACAAACCGACATACCTCCAACTGGCCCTAAATTTGTAGCATCTCCTAATTATTTATTTGGTCGAAATATTCTAATTTGGGCCTCCCCTTCAAGATATCCCTAAGCAATCCCCCGTGCCTAAAATACGTAAAATTCATTTGTTACATACATTTGTTATCTAATATAAATTTTATTCCAGTATTATTATATTAATAGTACCAAGATAAAACATTTTCCAAAATTTAGATCGCAAATTTAAGAAACGAATCGTTCTAATCCTCAAAATCTTAATAAAAGAACAAACGTTCACTAGCACAAAATTCCGGTCCTCTATGTTTATAAATTAATCTATTTTCATAATGATATTCTACTCTGATTACCCAAATAAATATATATTAGGCGGATCAAATATAAACGAGATTTAAAAAAGAAATATGTATATTTATATTAAATTAAAGGATATAATGTAATTTTCTACATAGTTTTCTTGCATTAGAAATACATTTCTCACAGCGAAAGGGAAATTTTTATTTTAACCCAATATCTTAGAATGAAGGTGGTCTCGACAAGGAGCCAATTGCAATTAGTAATTTGCAAAAGATGATAGGGATAAACTTTAGCTGGCTCTCTCGACATGTAGTGGCTCATGTTTGGCAAAGAACGACATAAATGAGGACTGTGGCTGTATGAATCGGCGTAGCGAAGACCTCCAGCGAAAGTGCGCACGAACCTCTCGACCTTGCTGTAAATCTCACTTCTGGTCTTTGGTCAAAAAGAAAGGGATCCATCTGGATGATCGCTTAAGACCTCCCAAAACTTATTCCGACCTGTTTTGCAATTTCAGATACTCTGACCAGTCGATCTTCTTCAATAATGTCCCGAACCGCGCTAATGTTTTCATCCGAAATGCTGGACTGAGGACGGCGATCGTGTTTCCGATTTGTCACTCCTTTTCGTCCTTTCTTGAACTCTAAATGCCAGGCAAATACACGACTCTTTGACCATGTTTTGTTCCCGAACTGTCCAGTCAAACGCCGTAAAATTTGAACTCCTTCTCAAGCAAGGAATGCGTTGCGCAACAGAGGGGGGCACTTTTGCTCCGACATTAGCTTTATTCGTTTTGGAAATGGCGTGTGGGCCTTAAGTTGAGTCAAGTGCTCCATCTGGTGTCACATTTTTCAGCTGGGGCACTTCATGTGTGCCCCAGGTTGGTCCACTCTAAAAAGAATGCATTTAGAGCACATGGCTATATTCGAATAACGAAATTTTAAAAAAAAATATAATTTTTATTATAGTGGAATAATTAAGAGTGGTAGGTATACATATATAATAAGTTATTTTAAGAGAGAAAGAAGTGAATCAATCTTTTTTGGACAAATTCTAAGATTTTAGTAGAAATATTATTAAATTGCGATATCAGAAGGGATTCATCCCCCAGGAGTCGAACCTGAGAACTAACACGCTATCCGGGCAGTCAGCTCACACCCTCGAGACAAAAACCTCTCTCGATATAAGTTATTTTTTATATAATTTATTTATATAATTTATTTATTTAATAATTATTTTAAATAAATAATATATTTACAAATAAATAATGGATACTTTTATGGAAAAAGTAATTTTCCATTCTAAAATTACTTCTCGAAAGTGATTCTGATTGTGATTCTTCATCAAGCTCAGATGATGATCCTAAAATTATTGGAAAATTAATTTCACCTACCCTCATCCTGAAATTCATTGTCTCCAACATTGCCTTCAGCATAGGATCCTAAACTGAAAACCTATCACCAATTTTTTATTAATTTGAGGTGTATTTTATTTATAAAGAATAAATTCAGTTGTGCCTCTACGATGCTTGGAAATATAACTTATTGATTTTTTTATGGCTTTTCGGCCCTTCTATGTCCGTCCAAAATTAATTCAAGTAGAACACACTGTTTAATTATTCCCTATTGTTATTATTATATAAATAAATACAAATCTTTTATGAAAATCAATCTCCAAACACATTTTTATAAGACGTATGAATATTGTTTTTAATTAAAGATTTGCATTTATTTATATATCAAAACATTATATTATAATTATAATAGAATATGGTTTTTTAATTATTATTAAAGGAGACAATAAAAAATGTTGTCACCCCCGGGGGGGGGGGAATAGAAACTTATTTAATAAAAAATAATTAGTATCGTAAATTGGCTAATGGCTAGAAAGTTCGAAAAGCCATAAAAAAATGTGTCTTCTTCTAGAAAAATAAATTTTGCCCTTAAAACTGTAGTCTCTTTATAAATAAGTTAAAAATGTATTTAATTTTATTTATTTTCTTTCATTATAACCTTCTTATTAAAAATTTATTTTTCCAGCAGAAGAAACTAATATTGTCTCCTTTAATTTATAAAAATTCTGCTTCTTTTGGCAAAAAAAAGCTTTCAATTTAATTTTTTTTATAATGAATGTAATAATAACAAATAAACGACTTAAAAGAATAATTTATATAAATAATTTAATAAAATAATAACTTACCTGGTCATTCATTATTCTAAATTAAATAACAATAATATATTCAAGTTTAAAACAGAGTATATAAAAAAATCGATGTTTTGAAATTCAAAATGGTGCGAAACTTAACTAAGGGCGCCCAAAATGACCATGCTCAGTGAGCATGTTCACTTGAGGCACGCCACAAGAAGGCCCAGTGGTGCCACAACTATCTCAAAACGAATAGGGCTGGGGCACACCAAGTCGGTTGGTATTCCTAAACGAATATGGTTTAGTGACTTGAGGCTAACATAAGGGCGCCCAAAGCACTCAAAACGAATAAAGCTATTGTGAGCGATACTGACTTATTGGTTGAAAGTGGGGAATGACCGGTTCTCCCCACTCCCAAAGAACCCCCCCCTAAATATAGTCACTATATGTATATAAGTGAAGGTCCAGTCCTACCAAACTTAGACCCTCAAAAAAAAAAAAAAAAATATTATATTTATCTGTATACCAGTAGCGGGTGGTAACTTTTCGAAAGAAAACCCTTTATTTTGTAAGTTTTATTTTAATCTTCGCAAAATTCATCAAAAGCATCTGTATCGTAAAATTTTTCGTTATTTTCAATTTTTACATTAATTTATTTTCAATTGATATTATGACGAGAGTGGGTATTCTATCTTCCCTTTAGCTACTTATGAATTTTTATACTTTTAATAGGAAAACATATAGGGCGGGTTAAATGTATAAAAATATATATTTAAAAAAAAAAATCAAACCCAGTGACAAGGGAGTTATCCCAAGTCAGTTAATGACCCGCTCTGTGAAATTTTAACTTTGCTTTATTAATGTAAAATGCCACTGTATATAACAGGACATTCAATAAGTCCGTAGGATAAGTAAGAAAAAAAACAAAATTTTGACAAAACTCGATTTTATTATTCAACATAGTTGCCTTCGAGGGCGATACAACGAGTATAGCGATTTTCTAACTTTTCGATACCACTTTTATAGTACGATTTCTCTTTCTCGTCAAAATAAGCCTCAGTTTCAGCGATTACTTCATCATTGGACTTCTTTTGGATTCTGGTGTGTAATAGTGAAGCCATGTCTCATCCATTGTCACATATCGATGATAGAATTCCATTTTATTGCGGTTTAACAGCGCCAAACACTCCTCCGAAAATTCGTTGTTGTTTTTGGTCGACTGTGACTCCGCGGCACCCACTTTGCACAGAGCTTTCGCATACCCAAATGTTCGTGTAAAATGGTAAAAACACTACCATCTGATATCTTTACAATGTCAGCTAGCTCGTGCACCTTCAATTTGCGATCGTTCATAACCAATTTGTGGATTTTTTTATGTTTTCTGGAATAACAGCCTCTTTTGGGCGTTCACTGCGCTCTGCATCATTTGTGCTGGTACGTCCACGTTTAAATTCAGCAATCCACTTCTCTACCATTTGTCTCGATGGAGCAGAGTTCGGATAATGTTTATCAAGCCATTGTTTGGTTTCCACTGTATTTTTTTCATCAAAAAGCAATGCTTTATTAAAACTCGAAATTCACTTTTTTTTCAATAACAAAAGTTGCTTCACACAAAATGCTATAACTCACGAATCAATAGTCAGATTGCTGTCAAATTTATACATGTATCGTTTTTTTAATTGAAAACTTCTATAGACGCGGTAGGGCAAATTGTCCTGAACATCACGCAACCTGAAATGCTTCCCCGCTACGACTCCAGAAGAGAAGAAAAATAATGACTCTCTGCGTCTCATTCGTTATAGGCTACGGGCGACGCGTCTCCCTCTCCGACTCCGCCAGTACTCTAGGTTTCACTTCTACCGCAGGAGAGTCTCATGATTTTTTTTTTTTTTTTTGAGGGATGTGGGGATTCAAGAATGAGTTTGTCCCTGAGAAATAGATTTATTTTGGAAAGTGTATTAGGATTTGATATATATATTGCAGTAAAACCCCATTTTTTAATAAGAACGGGGTTCTTCCCAGTTGAAACGCGTTTCTCTGAATACCTTTGTGACAACTAGAGTCTAATGATGTTGGTTGAGTTTAGTTCAAAGAACTAGAATCTTCATTTCTGATCCTTCCGCCTCATTTTGGGTGTTTATTTTAAAAAAAATTTTAAACGAAAATGTCAAAAATTGAATCCTACAACTTTTCTTCTAATTTTTGTTTAAAAAATTTTGAAAATAAAGAACCAAAATGAGGCCGAAGGTCAAAAATGAAGATTCTAGACCTTTGAATCAAACTCAAGCAACATCAGAAAACTCTAGTTGCCACAAAGGTATTCAGTGAAACCTGCTTTAACTAGTAAGAACCCGTTCTTACTAAAAACGGATTTTTACTGCAACGTATATATCTATAAATCTATATGTTCATTTTCATCTAGCAGAGGAAAACCTCATTGATTTCTCTTTAAGTAAAAAAAAATTGAACATTGTAAATGGATCGAAATGTGTGCTAGTGAATCTAAGTATAGATATCTAAAGAAAAATTAAGTCCATCTTATCAGTGATAGTTACTTATCCCTTTGTTTTTGCCTTATCACCAACGTTACCTAATTATTTGCTCAACGGGGCGGCGTTAATTAAATCCTTTTGAAAGTTTTGATTTCCGAAGCCTCGCCTAAGAAATATCATCAATAATAGATAGAGAGCTAATATTTAGATAATGTTGATTTTTTTCCTATAAAGCACAACGATTTCAAGTGTTGCTCTTATCAGCTGAGCATTAATCCGAGATTTAATGTGAACGCTGACAAGCAAGATTAGATTCGTTTGACTATTTATTGGAGAAGTCAATTTTTTGTCTGGCCAGAACCACACCATACAGAAGATAAGAAACAATGTTTACTTTATCTACCTTTTCGGTGATGTGACGAGTTAGGAAAAGTAGGTAGAATTATCTGTTCCTTTGGGGATAAATAGACACTAAAAAGAAACTACTTGGGGATTAGAATTATCTCAAAAATGAAATTTATCTTATATGAAATCACTGTTCTTAATTGAATGTAATGGAAGGCAGCCCAGAGGTAGTAAGGAAAGAAAAAATTAACATATATAAAATAAGGTGTAATTTATTGGAATCCTTCCTCCTTTCCTTTCAAACCGACGTTTCGGAGGATTTTTCCTCCTTCTTCAGGGTTTCAAAGGGTCAATGAATGAAACAAATAAAATGTTTCATTCTTCTCTCCACAGTAGTGTTCAAAAACTTTCTTCATTTTTAACAAAAACATAGAAAAACAATTTTTTTTTCTTTTTTTCCTCCTTTTCTTAATTAGACTTAATTAGACTGTTCTTAATTTTACTCATCGGAATTTACTCAATAGTTGTTGAATTAAAATTCAAAATTAAAATGAAAGTAAAAGTGAAAACTTTTTCAAGACATGATCATCTTTCCGCTCACTTTAGCGTTTGGCAATTTTCGTCAGTGAACAGGTTAAGCTAAAAAATGTTGCTTATTTATTATACAAATCATGTGCCAAATTTCAGCTTATATCTGCTCGACAACAATTTTATTACGGTTCTGTTTTATTATTATTATAATCTAGCTGTCATACAGTTAGTAACTAATATTTTTCGGATTGTATTTCTACAATGTTCAATTCAAAAATATATATTTGCTACAGTAAAATTCCGTTTTTAGTAAGAACGGATTCTTACTAGTCAAAACACGTTTCACTGAATAGCTTTGTGGCAACTAGAGTTTACTGATGTTGGAAGAGTTTGGTTCAATGGTCTAAAATCTTCATTTTTTACCTTCCGCCTCATTTTGGGTGTTTATTTTCAAAAATTTTTAAACGAAAATGTCAAAAATTAGAAGCAAAGTTATGTAATTTTTGACATTTTCGTTTAAAATTTTTTAAATCTAAACACCAAAAATGAGGCGGAAGGTCAAAAATGAAGATTCTAGACCTTTGAACCAAACTCAACCAATAACAGTAAACTCTAGTTGCCACAAAGCTATTCAGTGAAACCTGTTTTAACTAGTAAGAACCCATACTCGCTAAAAACGAGTTTTTACTGCAACATATAAAATACATGATTTGGCTCTTTTTATTTGTTCTCTCTGAATTAAGATAAAATCACTTGATATTTCTCATTGCCCAAGTACCTTAAGGATTTCCTTTTAAAAGTAAATTAGTTTTAAAGTTTTAGACTAAAATATATATCGCTGTCTGTTAGATTAAATAAAAAAATTAAATTTTCAAATTATATGTAATATTTTTCTCTGAATTAAAAAATATTTCAATAGAATGATTATTTTAGGAAGGGTCGATCGATTCTAAAATAAAAAAATATTATTATGGAGTTTGAGAAAATACTATTATTTATTTACTTATTTTTAGGTGATTTTTGTACCTTTCAGCCTTTGAAAATGACTTTAGAATATGAGAAAATTTACATCTTCCTCATTTTCTCTTAAAAAAAACAAACTTAAATTCAAGTACCTACATATATTTGAAGCTAGATGACACTTAACCCTCGGCTATGTCGAACTTGACCGGCTTATTTCTGATTTTCCTCAGTGCTTACAGACATTCCAAAGGTATACTGAGTCAATAATTAAGGTTGACGAGTATGTGATCAGGGTAGATAACATTGAAGGACTTCGAGAAACATTTGAATATGACTCCATAATTAGGTGTCGAAACGTTAGGCATTCTGACGAGATGATTTCATTAAAAAAAGTGGTTTCATATAATTTATTTCCAATTAGAAATTAATAATATCATTTGGAATATGAAATATTATATTTAAAAAAAAAGTAAGTTGTGAAATGGGACAAGGTTGTCATTTCAAGGATACATCCATCAAATTTCATTTCATTTATTTACTGATTTCTATTTTCCTCAATTTCTTATCAAAACTGTTATTATATATTTTGATTGATATTCATCATCATCATTGAGTATACAGTCGTAAGACTGGTTTGACGCAACCATCCGTCTCCACTCGACTCTGTCCCCCGCCAGCTGTTTGACCTCTCTAAGGGCCGGTTGTATGTCGCAAAGTAAATGCTTTTAACCACTGAAAGTTCCTGTCATCTGATTGGCCATCCCAGCCCCTCCATTTACCATCTACCTTTGGTTAGTGGTAAAAAGCATTTACTTTGCGACATGCAACCGGCCCTAAATGTCTCGCATCCCATATCCCCAATTATTTGGTTGAAATATTCTAATCTGGGCCTTCCCCTTTTCTTTCCCACCTCCCTCTCCAAGATATCCCTAAGTAGTCCCCCATGTCTCAGTGTGTGCCCCATCATCTGACCTCTTCTCTTCTTCAGACTCTACCACAAGGTTCTACTTTCTCCGATTCTTCACAGAACTTCTTCATTTGTATTTTTATCCGTCCATTTGATATTCACCATTCTTCTGTAGCACCACATTTCGAAAGCCTCTAATCTCTTTCTCTCCTCTTCTCTAATTGTCCAGGTTTCACACCCGTACATGGCTATGCTCCATACATATGTTTTCAATATCAGTTCCTGTTTTCTAAGATGATTGAGGAGTAGCATAGTAGTTTTTGTTTTGAATTAACCCCCATTTTTGCTTGGGCAATTCTTGATTTAATTTCGTTTTCGCTCCTCCCATCCCATGTTATTTTACTTCCTAGGTAGCTGAATTCCTTAACTCCTTCTAGGTTTTCTTGGTTAATTTTGATGCATTCCTGTCTCGTTTGTTCTTTTTTGTACATACTAGGACCTTGGTTTTATTCTTGTTTATTTTCATTTTGATTTCTTCTATTGGGATTTGGTTAATTCCATTCAGAGCGTACTCTAACTCTTTTTTGTTGATTCCTAGAAGGGCAATGTCATCGGCAAATGTTAAGATAGCAATCTTTTGACCTTGGATTTCGATACCTGTATCAATTTTGTCTTTGAATTCTTTTATCGCTTCTTCTATGTATAAGTTGAAAATCTGCTGACAGTACACATCTTTGTCTTACACCTTTCATTGATATTACATGATTTAAACTTTCCTCGATTTTAAGCAATCTTATATTTCAATTACACTGGTCAACATGTTTTTTGTCTCACGAGTAGCAATAGTTGCACTTATCACAGTTTTTAATCATCAAACTCTTCAGTTTTTAAAGAGTTAAGTGTTGGTTCTAGGTGAAATATTTTTATATAATAATAAAAAATTGGGTAAAATTGTGAGGTGGGTTTCACAAAAAATGAAATAAAACAAAAATGAGTTTAGAATGATGATGGGCTAACAACCCGAAATATATCGAATTCTAAACTTATTTTTGATTTATTCCATTTTTCGTGAACCCCACCTGCAATTTTACCCAATTTTTCATTGTTATATCAAAATTTTCCCTTATTTTTCCTTGTATCTATATTAAGCATTACAATTAGTAATTTAATAAATATTTTATTTTTAATTAAACTGTTTATCTCAAAATTAAGGAAAATATTAAATTGAATTTGAATCATTTTTCTATTTTAGAAGTCGAATTCTTTTTTAATTAAAAATAAAAATATTTAGTAAAATTTTATATTTTTCAAAATTTCTAAGTCAGGAATATTTTATCCCTCCAACCACTTTCTTTAAAAAACTATAACTTGTTAAATGTTTAATACCTTTATTTTTTTATTCTTTTATACATTTTTACCGAGGGGTGATCCGCGATTGGAAGTTAGGTGTACACCTCTTTGGAAGTATTTTGGAAGTACTTGGAAATATTTGGAAGTACTTGGAAATATTTGAAAGTATTTGGAAATATTTGAAAGTACTTTGAAATATTTGGAAGTACTTTGGAATATTTGAAAGTACTTGGAAATATTTGGAAGTGCATGGAAATATTTGGAAGTGCTTGGAAATATTTGGAAGTACTTAGAAATATTTGGAAGTACTTGGAAATATTTGGAAGTACAAGTGGAAGTAGGTGTACAGCATATTAGGTTGCGGTTCACCCCTCGATTTTTACCATGAGATCTATCTTGATCCAGAGCGCCTGTATCTTGGCAACCAGAAATACAGATTTGTCTAGTGTTCGAGCTGACTCACAGTTTAACAATATTATTGATTTCAAGGATTAATTACAAAATTAATTAGAGAATATACTCAACTATTCATTAAATAAAATAATAAATAAATAAATTTTTAAAATTTATCAATTGTTTTTCAATACTCAATAAACTTAGCGCAAATTTTCTTTTTTAGGTAATTTACTCACACATTAAATTTGTTCAAGCCATTTTGTATTCCTGTTCATACTAACTAATGATCAGATATTAATCTCTATCTATTTCTCTGTGCATATATAATAAATAAATTGCATCGGTGGATTAAGAATATTAATTTACCATCCCTTCTGATTCTATCAGTGGCGAATTCATTGATTTAATTACATTTCATTAGCTAATTATTTTATCTGAAACAATGATAAAATACCTTTTGTCTATAAAATGGCAACTTGAGATAAATAATTTTTTTTTATTAGTTTTGTTTTTTAATGTTTATGATATATGATCATTGGTCATAGTATATAAATTAATTAATTAATTTTCTGTATTTATCTTTAACCTGCTATACCATCTTCTTCTTTGTGTGGCATACTCGATTACTATGTGGGGTATTTTTCTTCAAAATAAGTTTCTTGATATTTTCCATTGCCTGGCCCTGGATTTAGTCAGCGGCCTTGGATTTTTCTGAATAAACACGATTTTGGTAGTCAATCTAGCTTCTTTGTAGTTAAAATTGGCAAATCACCACAATATGCTAAAATCCTAGTAAGTTTTATATATTGGCTCTAAAATTCTTCTAATGAATACTACAATTTGTGACTTTGATTGAGACCATGGGTTCCAGTAGTCTTTACCTGAGAACCATTTGAAGTCGCGATTCCCGGTTAAAGTATAATATATTAGATTATTATTTCTAAAAATTAAACAACATGTAATCGGATATCTAGATAGACAAATATAGAAAAATTCGAAAAAAATATTAATATATATTTTTCATTAAGGTGTTTTCTTCTCATTTCAAATTAAAAATTTAATTTGATTTAATTTCAAAAGTTCCTCTCTCAATATATATATATATATGTGGTATACTAATTTTGTAATAATTTTCTTAAAGGTGACAAAATCACTTGAGCAACGAGATTAGCGGATGCCTGCGAGTTTAGCCTTTACTTTTAACGACGGGGTTAGTACCGTATTTATTCTATAGGTACCTATATCTTCTGCTTTCATAATTTCACAGATATTGTCATGAAGATTGATACAATTTTGACGGCTGTATATGTATATAATCAAGTAATGGAGAGGGATTCAGCTCTAACAACTCTGCCTGCGTACAATTTATTTATAAAATTAATTGTGTCGCTAATACTGTAAGATATAATTTTATAATTAACAACTTTAGATTTTTGTAAAAAAATTTTATTGTATTTTTACATGTGTGCTCTATCGCTTTTTTCATCTCTTAGGAACTGATGATGGCATTATTTAATTAAAGCTGAAACGTTTTCCATAATTGGGAGTTTTTATTCAGCAGAGGCTACTCATTGGCTGAATCCCTCTCCATTACTTAATTATTGTCATGAAGATTTAATTATTTTTAATTATTCCTCAAACCTTCTTGGCTCTTGATCCTCTTTATTTCAGAGATTTTAATGCTTTTTATTCAAAATTCCTATTAAAAATGGTAGTAGAGTAGAGTAAATTTCTCCCTGATAAATTAAATTTCATTATTTTTCATATTTTAATTTAATCTCACTTAACATTAAATTTAATATTCATTTATATCATTTCTAACTTTATTATTCTCTTATTTTTCATGGATCCTTCACATTAGTGACTTTTCGGTTCAGCCTTTTATCACATCCGACACATTTATGCTCTTCTCACCAAGAGCACACCAATATGAGTATATTTTTTTAGCATGGCATTTAGTTAAAGCGTCCAAAATAATGTTTTATTTCTAGATTATAGTAGACAAAGAATTAGGATGTTTTTCTCTTTTACAGCAACTCTCTAGCTACAATCAGTAATATGATGCTAGTTAAAATTGCCAAATCACCACAGTATTCTAAAATCGTACCAAGTTTTATATATTGGCTATAAAATTCATCCTATATGAATACTACCATTTGTGACTTTGATTAAGATCCCGGGTTCTGTAGTCTTTGCCTGAGAACTCTTTGAAGTTGCCTTCCCGGTTATTAAAATATAATTTTACTTTTGAGCAATTTTCAAATTAGTGAATGGCTTTTACACACATCCAATATTTTATTTATAGATTTTCCTTCGAAAAATATTGATTTTAGAATGAGCAGTAGTTTCTATAAAGAATAAGTTTTCAAAAAAATTTCCTATATTGAAACTCGATCCGTGTAAACCCTCTGTGTGTGTAATAAATTATTTTCATTTTTATAATAGATAATGTAAGTATTCTTCGATCTTAATTTAGTTTGCTTTCTGTCATATGCGTATGCTCTATATCTTAATATCGTAAACTAACTATTATGTGATCTTTATATCCCAATCGGTTCTGCTTCTGTTATGGATTTGATTTTTACATAAATGCTAATCAACCGTTGAATACTACTTGATTTTTGATAAATCAATTGGTTTGTTGCCAGAGCCATGTGTCTATGACCTCCCCCCTACAGGGGGCCACCCAGGCTATTATGGACAATGGGCTGAGCTCAACCCCCAACCCTTAGGGGCAATCTACCCCTACAGGGTTGCGTTGCACTTTTTCCTGACAATACTAATCTCCGACAACACGCCCTATTACGCCCGTGGAGCAGTAAATATCATTTCCCTTTTCAATTGGCCCGAACCCCCTCCCTCTGAATTGCACCCTCTACCCTTATATGTTCATTGAATTTGTAGCGAGACGAACGGATGTTAGTTCTGGACCGACAATTATCAACTCACAAAAGGACTTTTTATATTGTAAATCTTTAAATGACCGCAGTATTTGCCTAAGATTTATTTGTTAGAGATTTAAAATGAATTGTCCAATTAAATCATCAATCTGGACACGTGTCTAAAGATCAGGAAAATATAACTAATACATCTGGTCTTATCACATTATAAGACTCGTCGTAGAACCATCTCGCCCTTTATCCAGTACTATAGAACTACTATGGTCCATGTTTTACGATTTAAATTGATTAATATCTCCTGAAGTCTCATTTGTAGAAGCACATGATTCTCTAACACTCAACATCCCTTTACTGTAAAATTAGAAAAGAATCAAATTAACACATGCTCCAATTTTTTTCCCTATAGACAGGACCTGGAATCTCGCCTTTGTCATTTCTCCAGTCTATAATTTTCAAGAGAAGTACCTTAACTACTTGTATCAATATCATAAAAAAAAGTGATATGGCCAATGGCCATCTCATGACTTTACCATAAATATTCCCCCTTTTGAATTTCACCCCACCGCCCTTCTTCTCCACCCATTTTGTATAGTTTACTTTTTCTTCAATATTTGCAGTGTCCTAAAGAATAACTGTGCTAAATTTTATACGATTCAGACTAACGGCCTAGGATTTTGAATTTTAATAAATCTAAAAAAAAAATTAAATTTTCAAACTCTTCAATAAATCAAAAATTGATAAAAGAGTTCACTCATGTGGATAAAATTTTTGAAAATAAAATATTAATTATATGAGAATTTAAATAAGGACAATTTTATCAAAAATCTTAGTAGATTATTATGTATATTATTTTATATGTTAGAAGGTTTCGCCCTCTCAGGAGTCGAACCGGAGCGCTATCTTGCTATCCGAGCAGTTAGCCTAACCCTAGAGACGAAATTCTTCTGACATACATAATATAAACAAGAGAAGAAAATTTCACTCTAATCATAAAAGAATTGATAAGTGAAATTCTGCCTTAGCTGAAAAAGTTTTCAGTATAGGACCTTTTTATTATATATAGTATTTAAAATGAAAATGTGAGTGTCTTATATTTTTGAAAAGTGGATGGAAATATTTTTCAAAAAAAGAATACTTTCGTCTTTTATATCTGTATTTTAATTATATGAGAATTTATATAAGAACAATTTTACCAAAGATCTTAGTAGATTATTATGTATATATTATATGTGTCAGATGGTTTCGCTCCCTCAGGAGTCGAACCCGACCAATAACTTCATATCCGGGCAGTTAGCCAAACCCTTTTCACAAAGATAAGACACTCAAATTTTCTATATATAAAATATTAATTTCCTAGAAATTCACTAAAGTTTGTTAAATGTACCGTATGTGTTTTAGTACTTAAACATTGTTATTAGTTTAGTCTATAACACTTGGGAAAAAAAACTCAAAAAATTTAATATTTAAATGAAAATTTTATTATGTAATTATTTGTCTCTAAGTTTCACCCCCTCCCCGCCCCTGAAAAATTTTTTGCGAACGCCCCTGTGTAAATGTTATTTGCACCAAGAAGAGAACAACCTCAATGATTTCTCTTTATAAATCAACAACTCTACTTCTCTCGGCAAAACAAAATCTTTTCAATTAAAAATAAAACACTGAACCATTCATTATACATATTTGCTATACAGCAATTTGAAATTCATCGGAGATTACTTCTTAAAATATTCATGAATCAATCAATTGACGTAGAGGCAAATAAATAATTAATGATGGATTTAATGAAATTAATCAAATTCTACGAACTCCAGTCCCTTGCTCAGCATCACCCACTCTGTGTCTCTCTTTATTCCATTGACTGTGTGTCTGTGTGTGGGTCAACCTCTACTGCTGGTGCAAATGCAGCGTGAATGCGACGGATTGCTTAATTGAAACATCTGCCATTTCATTTTACAACTCGTATCGTATCCTAGCCACTTGTTTTTCTTTTTCTATTCTTTTCATGGTATTTTTTCATTAAATAAAAAAAAGTGATATTCATCATGCTCAGCACGAATTATTATTTTTCTTTATCTTTACATCAATTCAAATGACATTTAAAACAAGATATTTCCTTTCTTTACTAAGCTAAATACATTTTTAGTTTTGAATTAATTGAAAGAATAATACAATTCATGAAATACAAGCTAATATCTATATATATATACTCTTGTCATGACTGGTGGGGCTATTTAATTGTTAATCCCCCCAGTGGCTCGAGTACCTAGGAACTTTTTGCCGCCCGGGGCGGTCTCCAATTTGCCGCCCTTTCTAAGTAAATCAAATGGTGGTTTTATAAATTAATAACGACAAATAAATAATTGTAATTGAGACAAACTATAGGTGGGGAACATTTTTACCATTGGATCCTATATTTAAATTAGGCAGTAATAATGGAGGCCACATAAGTTGATATAACTATAATATTTTCTACCAAACATTGACTTGGCGAGGAGTAAAAATATTCGAAATCATATACTAGAAATTAATAATTCGTCGAAATCGAATAGTAAACTTATGAAATGAACAAGTTGTTTTTGCAACTAAATATCTATAAAAAATGGCGCCTCAAAATATGCCCCTGAATCCCTCTGATTTATAATGGTGCATCATTCGTTGATTTATAATGTTGCATCATTAGTATCCATAGTAAATTAGTAACAGGAATAATAGGAATTGGATAAAATTAAAAACACAGTTTTTTTATTAAATTGGCCTGACGTTTCGTAAATATATTTGACTTCCTCAGTGGCCCGTTTCCTCAGTGACAAAGAGTGATAAAATGGGCCACTGAGGAAGTCAAAATAAATTGACGAAACGTCTTAGCCACATTTAATAATAAACTCTGTTTTTAATTTTATCCAATTCTCTTCTGTGATATTTATTTTTCTCAAATTTGTTACATCGTTAACTTTGAATTTGGATTGAGTTACTAATTCAAATTCAGTTTTTTTCGCTCTCAGAAAAATTTTACCCTCCCTCCCCTCTGGATAAGTTCTAGCACCAGCTATATTAATGATATATTCATACAAATCGAAAAATGTTCATATTTAAATAATAATAATAATACATTTAAAATTCAAGGAAATTCGAAGAATATTTTGGGAGATCCCAAAGGAATTTAACAACCTATTTCAATTTTTAAAAGTAACAGTTTTTTTTTCGCAAATTTAATATATTATAGTTTTCTGGACTTATTTTTATTTTGAAAACTAGTTAAAATTTAGTAGATACTAGTTAATATTTTCTAGTTCAAACCTTTTCGATGGGACAATTGTCCTCCAATTGTTTAAATAAATGTGCTGTGCCTAATTTACATAAAGTTTACCTTCCATAAATCTCACTAAATTTTATTTTTCAGATCTGCAGATTATCTCCTGTTAGAAAGAAAAAAACTCCGAATTCTATCCAACTTAAATGTAAGTAAATATTTGTTTCGATATCTTATTGAATCTTCTAGAAATGCTCTTTATCTCTTTCATATCTTGAGTGTTAATAGGGGGTGTATATAATAATTGTTTATTCCTGTCGCTGATCCCAACAAGTTTTGACCTGTATGCTAACGTTAGAAAAGTTAAAAGCGTCAAGTAATGAATTCAATATAGGAAGTTTATAACTATTTTCCTTTTTGCTAATGTTATTTAAAAATAAAACCAACAGCGAAGGACTATTTTTTATCTGTTTATCTGGATTTAGAAACCCACGATAGCTCAAAAACAGAAGATCTGAGAAAGTTCTTTCTAGATGCCAAATTGTTTATACAGTGTGGGGCATAAAGATCTACCACATTTTGAAGAGGTATAAATCGCAGATACTAAATTGGTAATAACGGTTGCTCCTCAGAAGGATATTTGTCCTCAAGGTAAAACGTACCCCATAAAAGCTGTCCCAATTACTATAAATAAGACCAAGACTCCCATGGTTCAGGTTTCAGTCAAAATGTAAGAACGATAATATATTCCTCGACCAACACGGAGGTAGAGTTTGGAGCGCTTGGTTCTACAAAAAATACGATAAGTTAAAGGGTTAACTGTTCCTCTACCCCAAGTTTCGCTCTTTTTAGCTTAATCTGTTGACTGAAAAATTACCAAATCGCCAATCTTTGCCTAAAGCATACCAGATTTTAAAAATGTTTTCATTTTAAGCTGAACAATTTTACCAAGCTTCAGCTTTTTAGGTTCAATTGTTCACTGACAAAAAATCGCAAAAACGATTTTAATGAATAAATTTTCATAAGTAATACCATAAGATAACTGCTATTAACACACGTGAGATCTCTGGCGATATATAGAGCTGACTGGAGATTTTTTGACGTTCATGCTGGAGAAAATTTTCATTTAAGTCGTTTCGACTTCTAGCCTTAACGCCATTCTCAAATAAAAATCAAGTTGGCTTGACCACTTGAAAAAAAGCTAATTAGACCATGTGTGATCCATTCAAAAGAATTAATTCATAAACCTGACTAACAATGACCTTATTCCACCCCCATTGATAAAATTTGATATGTAGATAAAGAGATAGTTATCGAAATGATATTTCAGCCATCACAATTCAGTTGTCATTTATTTAAACTTTAAAATTGAAGATTAATTCTTTCAAAGAATTTCTTCATTTATTATTGTTCAATTTAATTATATTAATGGCCCCCACTAGAGTTCTTATTACTATTCAGTAATTTAATGTGTTATAATTATAGGGATAGATAATGCATTTAAAATTTGGGCATTGACCATTAAAAGACAAAGAAGACACGCGATAGTTTGATTTGAATCGGAATATAAAATATATATTTCTAAATATGAGCTTTTCAATTAAAGAAAAAATATTATATCTACTTACAATAATATAGGTTAAAGTATTATTTGTGATGTCAGTTCTTCAAACCCCAAGAAGATATACTTCCCTTTGTCTAAGTAACAAAGCTAGATATATAAAAAGTTAAATAAACTGATGTGGTCATTCAACATTACCATACGCTTGGCCCCTCTCCTATTTTTAATATTTAATAAAATCATTTATAATACATTTAGGGGGGTGGTCAAAAATGAAAATCTAGGCCCTTAGACCAAACTTTTATCTTCTGGAGGCCACTGATTATGTATACAATATTTGGTTGAGCTTGGCCCAAGGGCATAGATTTTTATTTTTTGACCCCTCTCCCCAATTTTGGCCTCTAATAATCTTTTCGTTATTAATGTTTATTTTATAGTATATTTAATTTTTATTGTTTTTTTTTTGTTTTTGTTTTTAGTTTGAAAATCTTATAATTTTAATTTTTAACCCCCTCTCCCTTAATTTTGGGTCCTAATTCAACCAAAATCTAATCATCTCTTAATCTAAATGCAACAAAACTATCTATATGTGAAATTTCGTTTTGATATTCACAGTAGTTTTTGAATTAGTGCCTCCTCAAAAATTTGGTAACCTATCTACTAACGTAGTATGAGACATTTTGTCAAAATAATTAACGTCTCGAAAATATAATTTTTTTGATGTTTACTTATTGGAGATTTTTTGTAGACCGAAACGCCATAGTTTTGCCCAATTTTTTTAAACAAAACTGTTTCAGCCGTTTTTGAGATGAGAAGCAAAAAAACCTTTTTTCATACAGTATTACAATACCCTGTATGGTAAAGTAAAGAAAGAATATAACGGACTTAGTGTTTCCCAAAGTCCGAAATATGCTGTACTATACATATCCATGATTTAAGCAACGGTAAGTCGTATCAGCAAATTTTAAAAAGTACTGTACCTTTATATAGAAAGAATAGAGCAAGCTTTTGTATCTGATCGGTGGACCAGCGATACTAATTTTCATTTCTAAGACTTTTTTTAGTTTTTTTTTCTCATAAACGGCTCTAACATTCAAAATCGGTGTGCTTATCAAATATGAAATGTCCTATTGGAATTAAGAAAAGAAAGTCGATTAGCCATGTCGCAAAAACGACTGATTTTTGTTACCTCGTTGTTTTAATCAAGTATCAAGTATTAGGTCCTTTTAATGGATCTAATTATCTCAACTGAAATTATAAGAGAATCTGTTAGGTTCTAATGATTTTTTTGATCAAGCATAATATATTTTTAATGTTCTATTGAAATTACGGAAGAATAGCTATTTATATCTTTGAAAATTTTTAGAAACTTGAAGGTGTATTTTTTAACCTCATTAATAGATTTATAGGTATGGTTGGAGGAGGTATAGTCTATGCCTATGAGCTATGAATCAAATTAGCTTCGGGTATCAAACCCAACTCAAGGCAAATATTTCTCCTGCTATAATCTGATCCCTACACCAATTTACACACACAAACACATAAATGTGACAATTGGCTAAAATGGGGATTTATATCCCGAGATCAATGTTAAAATTTCGATTAAAAAAATCGGGTTATTGTAAGGGAAAGTCGTGTGGCTCATCCCAAATGTTTTTCTAAACTAGATATCTATTGTGTCAGGGACGAGTAACTCAAGTCTGCAGTGTCTTAACGAATAAATCTATTAGGAGAGTCAAGAGCCAGAGAGTCTCGGGATTTCGTGTGGGATTGCAACGTGGATATCAAATATCGCATTCATTAAAGGAACAAGAAAAACAGTCTCAAATGCAATCTGTTGTGAACTCGCCTAGTATAATAAATCATGAAGAAAAAATTCACTTAAACCCTGACGTAGTCATCAGGATATCAATTCTAAGATTACAATTAATTCCTTTGTCAATTAAATCATACTAAGACGTGTGGTAGAAGTTACATTTGTAATAGAAGAGAAATTGAGCTATCTAGATTGGAGACTTAGACACTACGCAGTATCCTTGGGCTAGATAAATCAACAAGACTAACTTGATATTCATGAAAAAAATATTTAATTTTGAATGGTTAATCCTCCTAGATATTTGAATAGTCATCGGAGCTGATTATACATAATGAACATTCTTTTAGTAAATTAAATTACCAACATGTTTCTTCTTTAGAATTGTTTTTATATATAATCTCTAGGGCGTTAGAGAAATACTTATCCAACTTTCCACATAAATTTCACCTTTACTGCCTAACCCTTTGAAGTACACAAATTTATATAATTAGCTAAATTAAAGGAGAATTAATTTCTAACAGAAAAGTTCATATGACTGAAATGTCTAAAATCAATATTTTCGCGTTAAAAAATATTCAAATATTGTAGAGTGAATGATGGAATGGAATCAATAACAAATGTCTCTCTGATGGGGCGAGACATTCTCTCTATATGATAGACTAAAAGAAATATAAAGGAGAAAGAAATCGATCTTATTTTATCCATTTAATCTATCTTGAGGTCCATAGTAACTTTTAATAAAAGAAAATAGCATTTTGATTAATAATTTTGTAGTTTAAAAGAAATTGTATGAAAAGATTCAATTTCTTCTCTCCGGGAGCGAATCAATTATAATTGTCAAAAAGTTTTATTTTTTTTCTCATTAAATATTTTTCAAATCTATTAAAATTTCAAATCTATGTATCATTTTCATTTATCTTTTATATCAAATAATTATTATTAGGAAATTTGCATTTTAAAGGGTAGTTTATTTGAAGTCTAATTTGAAAAAACGCTAATAGCTACGTTGAATTTTTTTAAATATCAAATTGATAGATATTATAAAACAATTAATTATTAATAATTTAATTCAATTTTGAACGAAATCGATACAGTACTTCAAAAAGTGAGAAAATCGTCAAAAACCCCGAAAACCCTCTATAAAGCCCATTTTTAGAAACATTTTAAAATTCACCTCCATGTCACAAGTCAATGTTTCGTTTCATATGACTTTTTTAACTTTTTCCTAAGGCATCTGATGATTTCAAAAAACATCCTTTTTTTGACAGTTCAAATGGTTTTTGACGATTTTCTCAAAAAGTACTGTATCGTTTTCGTTCAAAATTGAATTAAATTATTAATGATTAATTGTTTTATAATATCTAACTAATTTCATATTTTTAAATAAATTTCAACCGAATTATTAGTGTTTTTCAAATTGGATTTCAAGTAAGCTACCCTTTAAAATAGAAATGTCCTAATAATAATTATTTGGTATAAAAGATAAATGAAAATAACAGACAGATATAAAATTTCAATAGATTTGAATAAATATTTAATAAGAAAAAAAATAAAAGTCTTAGGCATTTCTAGTTTATTCGCTTCCGGAGAGAAGAAATTGAAACTTTTCATAAAATTTTTTCTACTATAAAATTCTTAATCAAAATGCTATTTTCTTATATTAAGAAGCTACTGTGAACCACCAGATAGATGAAATCGATGAAATAAGATCGATTTATTTCTCATTTATTTTTGGCCTCTTATATCGAGGGGATTTGTCGCCATCATTCTCAGTTGTTATTCTAATCCTAATTTATTCACTCTACATAGAATATTAGAAAAAAATTTTAGCTGGTAAACTATTTATTTTAGATTTTTTCCCTCATATGAACTTTTCTGTTGTAAATTAAATATTCTTTAATAAAGGTCATTATATAAATGTGTGTAACTCAAAGGGTTAGGCAGTAATGGTGAAATCTAAGTGGAAAGTTAGATAAACAATGATCTATCGCTCTAGATATTCAACCTACAAAAAACTCTCAGGAAGTATCATTTTGATAATTTAATATCCTAAAATAATGGACATTATATATTATTACATCAGATCATGATTTCTCTTTATGAATCAACAACTCTGCTACTCTTGTCAAAATAAAAACTTTATACTCTCATTTACTACTTACATTTTTGCCATTCCTGAAAAAAATGGTGAGAGAAGGTATGGGCCCTTTTCACTGACGCTCATCATTTATTTTATTTTTTAAATAAATTTTAATTTAAGTAGAATAAAGGTTCGGCTGGAAAAATGTCATTATAAAAATAATTTTTATAAAAAAAAATAAAACCGACTTCAAAAAAATTAAATGCAACAAATAAAATAAAAATAACTTAAAAATAAAATAAAATACACTAAAAGGTATAAAATAATTGTCTTATTTAGTTGCAACTAAACGACGAAATATTTATATGAAATCACTTTTTGAAGTCGGTGCCAAACAAACTATATAAGAGAGCGTATCCACCAAAACGTACTAAGTAAGATCCGTCGAGTGCTATTCATATAAAATGTATATGTTTGGCACTGACTTCAAAAAGTAATTTCATGTTAATATTTCGTCGTTTAGTTGTAACTAAATAAGATAATAATTATTTTATACGTTTTTGTGTATTTTATTTTGACGTGACAACGTCTTATAAATTGGTTTGCCGGGTGACACTTCAAGAAACTGCGTTACGCTCCGCTCACGTTATGCGCTCACAATGAGAGCGAGTGAGAGGCACGCGTCCCTTCCACTCGGGCATGGTTAGCCCGCCTAAGAGCGAGAGAGACAGACATAAAAAGTGAAAGGCACGCGTCCCTTCCACTCGAGCACAGTTAGCCCGCCTAAGAGCGAGAGAGACAGAGCGAGAGAGAGAGAGTGAGAGAGATAGGCATACACACCGGTTCATGTCTTGCGCTTCTATTTCGCTTAGGCGCCTGCATACAAGTTTACACGTTGCCAGTTAATTGTAAAACAATTGTGTAGTGATAATGTGAAGGTAGTTTCGTCCATCGCAACAATTCAAACAGCAAAGGTAAATAATTTCAGACTGATAATATAACATGATGAAATAAATGACTAAGACATAAGTGAATAGGTTATGTTGTAGTAATCACAATCACTGCGCAAGGTAGTAAGCGCGCGATTTACAAATTCAAAGATCAAATGTGAATTTGTTTTCTCCTTTTAGAAAATACACTTTGAATTAAAATCGATTGATATTAACAATTAATGTGATTTAAATAAATGTTCTAACTTTTAAGTTTAGTTTTTATATTTATAACAATGTAAAACAAGTTAAATTTATTAATAACTTATAACAACTGATTGATTTAACATAAACCAATTTTGTGAATTCTTGAATTTGTTATTTATATTAATAACTGTTTCAACAAAGTTCAATTTATGCAAAAATTTGAAATAAAAAATGAATTTAACATACACAAATTTTGTGAAATTTCAAATTAATTATTTATATTAGTAACTTTTTAAAACTACTTTTATTTTTTAAAAATTCTTGAAACAAAAAGTTAATTCAACAAAAACAAATTTTGTTAATTTTCCAAATTATTATTAATTCATAACATGAACCAAATCAGGTATTTAACACAAACAAAATTTGTTCATTTTAAATTGACTATTCATATTCATAAGTACAGTGTAAACTCTTTATAACGTAACTCAAGGGACCGATCTTTTTTTATCGTTATAGAGAGTTATTGTTATATGGAGTGAAGAAAGAAAAACAACCAAATTAACTATAATCTTTAATATGTTTTTGATAAAATTAATACATATAGTGCTTGGCTGAAGTTACTTGCTTTACCGCTGATACTACCTTCAAATTTGTGCTCGGTGCTGTTTATATTCATCCAGGATCAAGTGTACAAGACATCGGAATGTTGCTACACCAGGCACTTCTTCCATACGTGCATAACAGCCAGTACGTGCCACCGTTCCTGCAAGTTGATCCTAATATGCCGATTCTTCTATGCGGTGACTTCAACCAAAACGTGAAGTCTGATGACAAGTTTCTCAAATTCATTAAAGATACGTTTAATCTTGATTGCGTATCAGATATGTCTAAGTCTACTACGTTAAAAGGAACAACCATTGACTTGACATTTTCTAGGCACATTACAGCAGAAACACTTCCATTCATTTCATATTTCTCCTATCATCGCCCTATCCTCAACAAAATCACTCAGATAGGAACAAGTTAAGTTGTAGTAAACGCTGTTTCATTGTACGCAAATGTATTGCAAGTTATTGTATGTATATTTGTATATAAATACGTATGTATGTGTAAAGGTAAAAATAAAATTTTGTTAATATGAAATTCAGTGCGAGATTCTTTGTATAAATTAATGTTTTAAATATAATTCTTTGTATAAATAAATGTTTTAAATTGTTACTATTATTTCATCCTTCTTCCTACTATACGAATGAATATTCACATTAAAATTATTTTACCACTCAAAGTCGTTGTCACGTAAAACTTTCGCCCGTATACCGACTTTACAGGCAACCATTTTATTTTTAAGTTATTATTATTTTATTTGTTGCATTTAATTTTTTTGAAGTCAGTTTTATTTTTTTTTATAAAAATTATTTTTATTTTTCTCTTTTTAGTGATGTTATTAATAGTGACTTAATATAATACAGTGCATGCATCTCGTAAGATAAAGCGTCGGGCGAATGAATCAGAAAATGATAATTAATTAATTTATAAATTTTATTAAACCAATTATTTTACATGAATTTATGCATACATTGTTTTTGAGCTTCGACTCCGGAGATTACTTTTCCACCATCGACTGTCCTTGATCACTTTTAGTCCTTGTTTTTAATAAGAGGAAAAAACTAATTAAATAAAAAAATCTCTTTTCCGATAATTATTTCAATTCCATTATTCCATCCAATGATCCAATCCCAATCCCCCAGAAAATGATAATAAAATTCAATTCATAAATATAGAAATTCTCTTGAAACGTTTGCGGGTTTTAAATGAATTTTTTAAGATTTTTTTATAAAAGATTTTATTTATTATAATTTCGATTATTCGGCCATAAGAATGGGAGATTTACGTTATTTGGTCATTGATCATATCTTCAGAACTTGACCAAATTAATATGGTACCACCCCTAAGGTACCCTCTTTCCAATAAAAAAAAAAGAATCATTAAAATCGGTTGATAAACAAAGACGTTATGCCTAAACAAACATATCAAAAAAGATCCAATAGCAATGAAAAAAAAAACGGGACCAATCGGAAGCTAGACTGAATCCAACGCAAAAAAATCATCAAAATCGGTTCACGATTGGCGGAGATATGAGGTAACATAGACACAAAAAAAAAATCAGTCGAATAGAGAACCTCCTCCTTTTTGAAGTCGGTTAAAAATTGGTTATTATCTAATACTTCTATAAAGGAAAAATTGTTTATCCTCCGAAACTGTAAATAGCGTACCGAGTCTTGAAAAATTCTCACTTTTTCCTCCAATTTATCTATAACGGTATAAAAATAATTCCTTGCAAGCTCTCTATAAAAAACAGGTTTCAAATACAATTTCTTTTCCCGAAATGTTTCGGTCGTGGCTCGTGCCTTGGCACTTGTTCGTGAGAGCAAGCGGCTGGCGGGCTGTTGATATGTGGTCTCGACCATGGGGAAACTGCAAAAGTGCCAGCCAGCCTCTGATGATCTGATGGGGATTTGTTCTTTATATCTGACTAGTGAGCCGAGAAGCAAAAGCTGTTTGCAGGGGTTCAAATCACAGGGCGAGAGAACAAGTGTCCCTTTGCACCCTTTCTCTCGCTTTCCACCGTATTATTATTGTATTGTATTGTATTGAATAGGGACAGGAGAAAGAAAACAACATGACACATGAATAAAATACAACCGCAACACAACAATCATAAAATAATAACACACGCGATGCTTTTCGGAAAATAATAACAATATTTTAAAAATTAAAAAAAAATATTTATTTAAAATATTACATAAAATGGTTCAAATAGAAACAGTTTATACAATATTGCAATTGTTATACAATATTTTTAAAATATTAACCTTACTGTAAATACGAGAATAAAATGAATAAAATAGCAATTTATGATGTAGGGGAGGTTGGGGTTAATAACATTAGCAAGTTTTACATTTTATTTTTTGTAAGAGTATTCATGAAAATCGTGTAAAGATTATCATCCTGTCTACATAATATGTTATGTTCATTATGCACTAAATTTTAAATTAGGAAAAATATAGCATTATTGGAAATATATATATGTTGCAGTAAAAATCCGTTTTTTAGTAAGGGTTCTTACTAGTTAAAACCCGTTTCACTGAATTCATTTGTGGCAACTAAAATTTACTGATCTTGGTTGAGTTTGGTTCAAAGGTCTAGAATATTCATTTTTGTCCTTCCGACTCATTTTGGGGATTAAGATTCTAGACCTTTGAACCAAATTCAACCAACAATAGTAACTTCTAACTGCCACAAAGGTATTCAGTGAAACGCGTTTTGTTAAAAACGGATTTTTACTAAAACATATATATAAACTCAATACACCTTGTAGGTATAGGCATTCTCAAATCAAAGCTCAAATTTTTTAATCGATATTTATATATGAGATTATTAATTAATTTCAGATAATGTTCATATAAATAACAAATAGCCCCTATAGATATATTTCAAAATATTCTCTACATTCGGTCATTTTCCAAATTTTTTTTGATTTAATCAATAATCCCTCTAAAAAATTTATTTGCGCGAAATCCACGATTTTCTAACATTCAACATTCCTTGACGGTTAAATTGGATACTAACCGAAAAAACGTATTCTCAATGCGTTTTATCCCTATGACTTCCAGAGACAGGAAATCGTTTTCGCCGTCTGTCTTACAGGCTAAATATAACCTTCATTCTTTCAAGACCCGCATCCTTAGATACCTGACTCAATCCCTGAAATTTCTTCTTCTTTTCACGATCCAAGGGTCCACTCCGGACTCCAGAGGTTGTATCTACCTTTTTGAAGCAGTTTCTTCTATTAATATAATTACAAAAAAAAATACAGACAGTCGTGGGACTGTCGGTAGAAGCTTTTGCTACTTCGTCGTTGATATGCATTGTCCATTGATTACAAATAATAAAATAATAAAAATAAAAAAATATTGAACAAAAAATAAATCAATTATAATATTGAAATAAGATGTCGGAAACATAATTTTTTTTGCAAATAATTAATTTATAAATAAATTATAAAAAAAACTTACAGAATATGTATTGAAAAATATGTAAACAATTGAGATCTATTGTGTTTGCATCATAGAAACTATAGGATTTGTGATAACTGAAATAAGACACGAAAATTTGGGATTCAATATTTTGTGAATATCTTGAAAAACTGCATCAATGGTGGTTCCATATTTAGTTGTAGATGTTTTAATTTTCTCCATAAATGTGGCCCAACTAAGCGGGTTCTAACCGGCTTATAAATTGTGTAGCTCTTACGGGTGGCAATTGTCGCAAATCTACTATCAAAATAATATCTACGTTTCCGAAATCTGCAGAGTGGTTTCCAGTAATTTGTTTTAATCGCAAATCAATTTTACATAAAAATTCCGCACTAATACATCTATTTCATCAATGATGAGTACTTTGACATATCTAAAAAGCGATCTGTACAAATGCAATGTTTCGGACGGTAAAGGCAACATTTTCGAAATAGATATTATAAGAGCTGTATGAACGGTTGTGCCATCAATAGCTACTGCAGCTTCTCACTGGCATCCCCTTCACCCGCCCTCTCCTCACTTCCCCTACCAGCAGCCCAGAATCGTAGCGGAATAGGAATCTTACGGGGTCGCTTTTTCCCATTTAGACCCTGCCCAGCTCGCTTAAAGAAGCAAAGCTTCAAAAATCTGATTAATCTTTAAAACGAAACGTTACACATCCAAATAAATTAAAAAATAAAATTATTTATTTATTTATTTATTATCTCAAAACTCGAATAAAGTAAGTGTTTTTTCATTAAATAAATAAATTAATAAGAAAATTCAATTTAATTTTAGATTTTTTTAAGTACCTAATTGGTTTTTTGGTACTATAGTTACAAAGTGGAAGATGTTTTCTGAACACCCGTGAAGTTAGGCTTTTCCAAGTGAAAGATATATTAATTTTTTTTAATTTTATTATAAAATCCCTTAAATTTTCATGTTTTAATCTCTTTTGTTCTTGAAATTAAATGATCTCACTTGTATATTTTTACAAAAAAAAAAATAAATAAAAAAATATTAATCAAAATGTAATTTTCAGAACAAAACGATTATAAATTGCCATCCTTTATCCAATGAATGTGAACTTAATCCCAAAGTGCGGGGATATCTTTGTTGAATGGTGGATGATACACTCTCCAAGCCTTGCTTCTCGCTGGTGATAATTATTTATCGTGTGTCTGGAGAATGTCTCCATTGTCCGTTGGTCATTAATTATGCGAAAATCAACGTCTATAGGGGACAAGAGCAGCAGGCTTGATAGATGAACCCATCCAATCGTCATTATACAAAAAGAAACAACAAAAAAATATTAAATAGAATAACAAAAATTAGGACATCCAACATACGATGATATTTCATTATGTCAGTGAACAAGTGGATATAACGTCATCAGTTGAGGCGGGGATTAATCTCTAATGACGATTAAAGCCTCTAAAATATGAAACAATGCCTGGGATGCTCCATCCCATGTTCCTCGACATTTATTATAGCTATCAAAATACACAATACAATATATTACTCCATCGGAAGAGATATTCTACTCAGAAGAGAATTTTCACATACGAAATTTGATACATTTATTAGTTTACTACCTATTATCTTTAAAGTTATTAATTGATTTCGAATTTAAGATACATACACCGCAAATCTCTGTGAGTAGCTACTATAAAAAAAGTATTTTGTTTATTACTCAAAGTACACAATATAACAAAAAATGTTAAATACCTGGCGGACTGAGCGTGGCTCAGTAATTTTTTTCTTTAGTTAAAAACGATATTCATGTTAATATTATTTTTAATTAATAAGTTGTTGTAGGGAAATAAGGACAATTTTTAGATTATGAAAGTATTTTTTATTTTATGCCAACGTTTCGTCAACTTTGTTGACTTGTTCTTTTTTTTTTAGATTTAATTAGAATTTTTTTCAATCTGTGCCTATATGTGTTTGCAAAGAATGAATATTTATAAATTGACAAATATGCAAAGAGATTAATTTGTTTGAGCTCCTGAGGAAGTCAACAAAGTTGACGAAACGTTGGCTTAAAATAAAAATACTTGCATAAGCTAAAAACTGTCCTTATTTCCCTACAAGAACTTATTAATTTAATCGATGGACATAAACAATCAAAATAATTATTTTTAGTTTTAAATTTATGCAAAAATGTCGATTTTTTTATTTTGAGTCAGAAGTAAATAAAAT